>SJYQ01000097.1:690874-733039 GCA_006410935.1 Redunca redunca | reverse complement strand
TATACATAACTGAATCACTTTGCTGTATATGTGAAATTATCACAACATTGTAAATCAAGTATTCTTTAATTAAAAAAAAAAACCTTTAAAAAAAGGAAAAAAGTGAAAGTAAAAGTTGCTCAGACTTGTCAGGCTCTTTGTGACCCCATGAACTATACAGTTCATGGAATTCTCCAGGCCAGAATATTGGAGTGGGTAGCCTTTCCCTTCTGCAGGGGATCTTCCCAACCCAGGGGTCAAACCTAGGTCTCCCACATTGCAGGTGGATTCTTTACCAGCTGAGCCACAAGGGAAACCAAAAAAAAAAAGGGAGTAATTGTGAAAAGTAGCTCAGTGGTCAGGGTACAGGCTAGGAAGCCAGGTGGCCTGTCGGATCGTTCCGTGCAGGTGTGTCTTTGGGCAAGTGATTCACCTCTCTGGGCCTCAGACTCTCAATCTGAAAAATGAAGATAGTAGTGTATACCTTCCAGGCTTTCCTGAGGATTAAATGGATTAAGCGATGCCAAGACCTGAGAATGGCGCTTGGGACTTTGGTGTCGTATAAGGCATTGTCTCTGTCATTGCATTCTGTGGCCAGTTTCTTGACAGTCTGGAGGTGAAGTTCAGCCTCTCTGGGAGTTAGGGGGAGACAGAACTGAATGGATGTCCTGTCTTAAAAGCATTCAGTCTGAAAGCAGGTTTTTTGGTTTAGAGATGAAGGAGAAGCTGCCTATAATATGTGGAAAGAGGTAGATTCTATAACATTGCAGGTTAGTCTCTTTTCTTCTAGAGAAATGCTGGAGTTTTAAGAGACAGATAACCAAGGATGCCGGTTTGTAAAACCTTGGCCATACTTTCTCTAGAGCAGAGTTTCCCAAACAGGCTTCATTTGAATCACTGTCTCATAGAACCTTTTGAGAAATGAATTGTTGATTAAATGGAATTTAAAAGGATCTTTTTGTTGCTGGATTCTACAGTCCTTATTTTGCTGATGTACATTGTAAATCTGCAAAAGGAGGATGAGATAGGCGGCACTTTTGAAACTTATTTGAGTTTGTAACCTCTCTTTTTTTAAAATATAAAATCTCTCACAGAACATAGTCAGGTGCCCTGGAGAGGTGTAGACTACCTGCATCTCCCTAGCTACATTTTGCAGTCTCAGCAGGGATTCTGCAGCATCAGAAAGAAATTTTCACCCATTTCCAGAACCACCAAATGGCACTTCTGGACGTGGGTGAGGGTGTCTGTGGGAGTGCAGGGTGGGCGACATCTCAGCGAACGTGCGTTGTTTCTGGAGTCTCTATTGCCTCAACCAGTACTTTCATGGTTGACATCCTCTCTTTTTGCATTGTGTGATAATTCCTCCAAGTTTGGGAGTCGATTCTATACAACTTGACTTAAATGGGTACTAAAATGTTTCCTGCCACCAAATCTCCAACAACATCTTCCACCAAACTTTTCTTGGGTTGAGTTATCATTCTGGAAGGCTTGTGGGAGGAGGCACCCGATGGGTACCATTTAACATGGAACGATTGGCCAGATTAGGCTAGGCAGCTGGTGGGGTGTTTGGTCACATGCAAGGCTCCTCAATGGGATGGAAAGAGATGCTGGGTTGGTACCATGACCCCCAAGCAGCCTGGGATTTCGTCAGGGTTCCTGGTCCTTGAGGGAAGGCACTTCATCATTCATCTCCACCATCTTGCTTATCTCCAGGGCTCAGGTTCCCCCAGCTCCATGCTTTCCCCATGTCACCTTCCTATAAGAACTCTGGGCTTCCCTGGTGGCTCAAGGGTAAAGAATCTGCCTGCTAATGCAGGAGATGTGGGTTCAGTTCCTGGGTCAGGAAGATCCCCTGCAGGAGGAAATGGCAACCCACTCTAGTCATTTTGCCTGGAAAATCCCATGGACAGAAGAACCTGGCGGGCTATGGATCCTAGGGTGGTAAAGAGTTGGACATGACTGAGCATGCACACACAAGGAATTGACTCTTGGCTTGCCACTCTGAAGCTCTGGGTCACTGAAGACCCAAGGTCTGGGGAAGAGATACCAAGTTCCGGTTCCACTGCGTCTCCTCCTCCGGCGTCTGCTTCTCTAGAGAAGTGACTCGGCCCACACACCTGACCCTGCTGCCTCACCTTCTCCTCGAGGCACATCTCAAGGTTTCTTTTCCCTCCAAGCATATATTCTTTTCCTACAAGCATTTCCAGAGCCGTCTATTAAAATTGTTAACATCTCCTCCACCGTATCAGTTAGGATCAGCCAGAGGATGATGCTCTTTAGATTCTAAAATGGGAAAAGTCTTCGTAGAGAGAATTATTGGATTAAACTTCCATTAGGTGAGGACATTATCTTCAGGAAATCTCCAAGTGCAGAAATGGCTGGAATTCTCACCTGCAATAGCATTAAAGTGGAGACTCCTGGGAGGATATCCAGAGATGCTGCGAAGGACCTCAGTGCAGCACCAAAGAGAGGCGATCTCAAAGCGCCATTGTTAACCTGGCAAAGTACAAACCCCCAGGAATAATGGCTTTCTTGATTTATTCTGCCTGCAAATTCTGCAGTAGTGCACCTTCTTGAAAAGTGAAAGTGAAAGTCGCTCAGCCGTGTCCAACTGACTCTTTGCGACCCCATGGACTCTATAGTCCATGGAATTCTCCAGGCCAGAATACTGGAGTGGGCAGCCTTTCCCTTCTCCAGGGGATCTTCCCAACCCAGGGATCAAACCCAGGTCTCCCACATTGCGGGCAGATTCTTTACCAGCTGAGCCACAAGGGAAGCCCAAGAATACTGGAGTGGGTAGCCTACCGCTTCTCCCAGGGATCTTTCTGACCCAGGAATTGAAGTGGGGTCTCCTGCATTGCAGATGGGTTCTTTACCAATTGAGCTATGAGGGAAGCCCAGGGCACCTTGTTGGAGGAAACCAACTGAAATCCCTCCCTGGTGCGGGAGTCTGGGAAATGTAGCTCCCAGTCCAGGGGGTGGCGAAGAAGGGGAGAGAGTGCTGTGGGTCAGTCTGCAGTAGCCAATACAGCTACTTATTTACACGTGGTTTCAGAAGGTGAAGAAGAGGGCAGGTGGATCCAGGCAGGTTAGAGTGGTGAACACAGGGAAGCAAGGTGTGTTGGAGACGATGCTAGTCTGATGGGAGCTGAGGGTGCCTGTCACAGGAGAGGGGGCTGAACTTCAGAGGGTGGGCGGGTTATGGGGGCCAGCAGTCGGTCCCCTGGAGACCTCGTGTAAGGGAGCCTTGTGATTAGAAAGGCCAGAGGAAGAAGCTCGCTGCAGCCCCCGATGGCTCGCTTCTCCAGGACTTGATTCTGGATTTGGAATGTTCCCCTGTCGCTGAGGGGGTGACAACTTGAAGGAGACAATGTCATCTGGGCGGGAGCAGTCAGGGCTGCTGTGAAGCCCTAGCATTAACGTTTGTGGACTTGTCACCAATTCCACAGGGTCCTGAACAAGGTCAAAGGAAATAGTTCCTTCCGTGATGAACTGCTGACGCACAAAATCTGTTATTGTTGCTGGAAAAATAAATCTGCTTTTATAGGCTGTTGGCTTTTGAACGTGAAAGCTCTTGGGAATTACATTTGGGTCCCTTTTTCTGTTGCCATTTATTTATTTATTTGATACATGTATTATAATTTATTTTTTTATTGGGAGTGTAGTTGCTTTATAATAGTGTATTAGTTTCTACCCTACAGCAAAGTGAACCATCCATATGTACGCATGTATCCCCTCTTTTTCGGATTTCCTTGCCACTAACGTCTTCAAGTGGCTCAGTCATGTCCGACTCTTTGCGACCCCGTGGACTATACAGTCCATGGAGTTCTCCAGGCCAGAATACTGGAGTGCGTAGCCTTTCCCTTCTGCAGGGGATCTTCCCAACCCAGGGACTGAACCCCAGTTTCCTGCATTGCAGGCAGATTCTTTACCAGCTGGGCCACGAGGGAAGCCCAAGAATACTGGAGTGGTTAGCCTATCCCTTCTCCAGTGTATCTTCCCAACCCAGGAATTGAACCGGGGTCTCCTGCAATGCAGGCGGATTCTTTACCAGCTGAGATGTCAGGGAAGCCCACCTAGGTCACCACAGAGTACCAGCTAGAGTTCCCTGTGCTGTACAGTAGGACCTCATTAGCTACCTGTTTTATCTGTAGTGTGTATCTATATTTGTTGTCCTTTTAACAGTGACGTTGTTGAGTGTTGAGTGTTTGGGGGATTGTTGCTTTCATAGCATCGCTGTCTAACCCAACCAATCACCAATCAGTTAACTAGCTCATCCCCAAAAGCTAAGCTCAGAAGGGCAAGGGTGTCTGTTGGGATAAAGTGGGAGGAATCATAGTCTGGAAGGTTCTGAATTTCTCAGCAATGAGATTGGGCTCAATTCTGATGCAGCGTTGAGCCTGGGGACATGGGGCGGGGGGAAAGAGACACAGATGTGTTAGATGCTGTGTTAGAGTCACCATGAGCACTCAGGAAAGACCCTAAACTGTGTGAGTGTCAGGAACCCAGCGTCCGGCCCTCCACATGACCCCTTAAGTCTAGTGAAGAAGTGAAACAGGGGGCGGTAGTCCTCCTGCAAAGAGTGATCATTTTTTCCGTGATGGTTCTTTATGTTGAGGCTGAAATTACGAGACTTGAATTTGTTCTCAATACATACCCCTCTGCAGATGTGTGTACTCGATGCATTACTGATTGAATCTAAATTGTGGGTGATGAGTGTTACCTTAGAAACTGGCTACATGTCCCCTGACCAGAACGGCAGGTTTATAAAGCCTTTGCCTATTGTTCGCAGGTACAATGGGCTTATTAGTGAGACTGAGGTGTTGCCTTTACAATGATTAAATAAAGAGTCTATCAGCAGCTAATAGCCAAATGCTTACAGTGAACATAGTACTGTGGTGGGCGTTTGTTCAACACCTACACTGTGGCCTCAGTGACTCTGGTCGCATCAGGCCTGCTCATTTAGGAAGCACTTGCTCACATACCAGTAAAGCCTGAGACAGCCTGCAGGTGAGAAGAGGGGTGTGTCGGCGCATCAGTTTTGTTTGAAGGTGACAAAACTAACTTTGAGTGAGGTCAGGGTAAGCATGGGGGTCATAGAGCTGCTCCATGGCAGCAAAATTCGTGGCAATTCCAAGCCGCCACATTGTTAGCTTTGAAGCATGTTTTGTCAAACCTTTGAGATTTTATTGACTTTGCTTTTCTCCCCTGATCATCACATTTAATGGCATATGTCAACATAGAATGAAATCTCTTTTCCTATGATCAGATTGTCCTTACCAACAGGATGGTAGTCTCGGAAATTGTTGATCACATTGTCCTTTCTTCTGGACAGTCTTTAGATCTGTAAATGGTCCCCTAGCCTCCTTTTTCCAGGCATCTGTTCTTTTTTTGAAGTCTCAGTGTTTACTATTATTTGTTGTGGTTTCTTAGTCCCCACGTCATGCCCAACTCTTTGTAATCCCACGGACTGCAGCTCACCAGGCTTCCCTGCCCTACACTATCTTCCAGAGTTTGTTCAGACTCATGTCCATCGAGTTGGTCATGCCATCCAACCATCTCATCCTCTGTCGTCCCCTTCTCCTCCCACCTTCAATCTTTCCCAGCATCAGGGTCTTTTCCAATGAGTCAGCTCTTTGCATCTGAAACCATAGCTTTGGCTATACTGATCTTTGTCAACAAAATGATGTCTCTGCTTTTTAATATGCTGGCTAGGTGTGTCATAGCTTTCTGTCCAAGGAGCAAACATCTTTTAATTTCATAGCTGTAGTCACCATCTGCAGTGATTTTGGAGCCCAAGAAAATAAAATCTGTCACTGTTTCCATTTTTTTCCTTTCTATTTGCCATGAAGTGATGGGACCAGATGCCATGATTTTAGTTTTTTGAATGCTGAGTTTTATACCAGCTTTTTCACTCTCCTGTTTCACCTTCATCAAGAGGCTCTTTAGTTCCTCTTTACTTTCTGCCATTAGAGTGGTATTGTCTGCATATCTGAGGCTTATATTTCTCCCTGCAATCTTGATTGATTCCAGCTTGAGGTTTATCCAGCCCTTTATTTCACATGATGTACTCTGCATATAAGTTAAATAATCGAGGTGACAATATACAGCCTTGATGTATTCCTTTCTCAATTTTGAACCAGTCTGTTGTTCCATGTCTGGTTCTAACTGTTGCTTCTTGATCTGCATACAGATTTCTCAGGAGGCAGGTAAGGTAGTCTGGTATTCCTATCTCTTTCAGAATTTTCCACAGTTTGTTGTGTTCCACACAGTCAAAGGCTTTAACATAGTTAATGAAGCAGAAATAAATGTTTTTCTGAAATTCCTTTGCTTTCTCTATGATCCAACAAATGTTGGCAATTTGACCTCTGGTTCCTCTGCCTTTTCTAAATCCAGCTTGTACGTATAGAAGTTCTTGGCTCATGTATTGCTAAAGCTTAGCTTGAAGGATTTTGAGCATTACCTTGCTATCATGTGAAAGAGTGTAATTGTACGGTGGTTTGAATGTTCTCTGGCATTGCCTTTCTTTGGGATTGAAAATGAAAATCAACCTTTTTCAGTCTTATGGCTGCTGCTGACTTTTCCAAATTTGCTGGCACACTGAGTGTAGTACTTTAACAGCATCATCTTTTAGAAGTTTAAATGGCTCAACTGGAGTTCCATCACCTCCACTAGCTTTGTTCATAGTGATGCTTCCGAAGGCCCACTTGACTTCACACTCTAGGATGTCTGACTTTGGATGAGTGACCACACCATCATGGTTATCTGGGTCATTAAAGCTTTTTTGTACAGTCCTTTTGTACAATGAACTAGAATGCCGCCTCTTCTCTTCTTAATCTCTTCTGCTCCTGTTAGGTCCTTACTGTTTCTGTCCTTTATGGTGCTCATCCCTGCATGAAATGCTCTCTTGAGATCTTCAGTTTTCCTGAAGAGATCTCCAGTCTTTCCCATTCTATTGCTTTCCTCTGTTTCTTTTTTTTCTTCTTCATGCTTCTCATTGCC
Source organism: Redunca redunca (assembly GCA_006410935.1). Classification (NCBI taxonomy): domain Eukaryota; kingdom Metazoa; phylum Chordata; class Mammalia; order Artiodactyla; family Bovidae; genus Redunca; species Redunca redunca. Next base: position 726,058 of record SJYQ01000097.1, on the reverse strand, counting down.
TCTTTGTTTAGGTCTTTATTCAAAATCGGCTGTCCCAAATGATTTGGTGTTACATAAGCAAAATTAAGTCTACGCAGCAGCCTTCTCTTCCTCTGCGGTGGGTTTCTTTTCTGCGGGCTTCTCTTCAGCCGTTGTTTTCTTGGTCCCTGTGGCCTTTTTTTCCCCACTAAAGGCTTCTTCAATGTCTTATCACCAACAGCTGTCTTTGTTTCCCACTGCAGACTTCTTGCCTGAACCCCCTTCTCATCCGATTTCACGTCTGGTGCCGCTGCTGCCCTATCGATCCAGATTTTGTGGCTCTTGGCCTGCCCAAGAATGGTGTTCTGGTGCATGGTCTTTGCATATGGGTTGAGCTTCAACACGATTCTCAGGTTTTCCAGTAGAATTTTCCTTCAGGACTCTGTGATGAATCTTCTTGTGCGGTCCTTGGAGCTCTCTTTGGATTTCTGGGCCTTTCAAGATCCCGGTGAGGTCTGTATTGAGCATCTTGTGTCCGGGGAGGCTGCTTGATGTCAAGTGCCATAGAGTTCATCTAAGTTCGGAAGGCCCTTTTGGTCCAAATGCAGAAACGTCCCACGTGATCACCAGGAGCAAGTTTCAAAATGTCCAGCTTGCTTCTATTAAGCAAAGTAATTCCAGGGATGTTTCTGAAGGCCTTGATGGTACTATTGTCCTTGTTATAGATGAGGCAGGGTCCCCTGTGCTGGATACGGCAACGATTTCTCATTTTGCCTTTGCCAGCTCTCATTTGCTAAGAGGCATCAACCTTTCTGATATCACTTCAGGCCTTAAGTTTCTTCAGAAGCAAAACGGCCTCCTTGGTCTTTTTGTGGGCTTACACTTTATCTTCGACCAGCAAGGGGAGTTCAGAAGCAATGGACGATGACCTTTAGACACGACAGGCACTGGTGGGGCCGAGGCGGCCAGCGCAGAGCAGATGGCATCTCATGGCTGCGTTGGTGCCAGTGTTGCCAGGACTTGGTGGGTGTGAACGTGCGCCCCCCCACGACACATATTTCCAGAAGCACCCTGGCCAGAAGGGTGAGTCCTGCCCCCTTGAACCCAGGGAATTCGAGCCACAGCTCTGCCGGTACCCTAAGCCTTGGCACGGGTTTGATGACCTGCTAATTCACTGACAGCGTAGGGCAGTCTGCTGTTTCTCCGCAAGTTGGTGTGAACACACTTAACAATATCTGGTCAAATGGGAGCCTTGAACACAGCAGGCACAGTGACCTTTTGGCCAGATGGCTCCCGCTTTTTGGAGCACACGTACCAATGGCAGAGAGAGGGGCAGGCTATGTTCCTCTCCCGTTTTCCTCTATTTCTTTGCATTGCTCACTTGAGAAGGCTTTCTTATCTCTCCTTGCTGCTCTCTGGAAATCTGCGTTGAGTTGTGTATATCCTTCCCTCTCCTCTGCCTTTTGCCTCTCTTCTTTCCTCAGACAACCACTGTGCCTTGCATTTCTTATTCTTTGGAACAGTTTTGGTCGCTGCCTTATGCACAGTGTTATGAACCTCTGTCCCTAGTTCTTCAGGCATTCTGTCCACCAGATCTAGTCCCTTGAATCTATTTGTCACCTCCATTGTATAATCATAAGGGATTTGATTTAGGTCACACCTGAATGGTCTAGCCTCTTTCTTTAATTTAAGCCTGAATTTTGCTATAAGGAGCTCATGAGCTGAGCCACAGTCAGCTCCAGGTCTTGCGTGCTGATTGAATAGAGCTTCTCCATCTTTGGCTGCAAAGAATAGAATCAGTCTGATTTCAGTGTTGACCGTGTGTAGAGTTGTCTCTTGCTACTGTATTTATCTGTTCTTTTTCAAATTCTAAATATCACAGCAGATTTCCTTTATCAGCACTTATACACACTTTCAACAATGTGTACAGTTTTGTACTTTTTTCTTTTTCCCTCCATTGTTTGATTATATTTATTCAAGTGGAACTTTGTGTCTCCTGAAGCTTTGAGAATTTAAAGAATCATCATTGAAGACATTTTTCTACCCGAGGTTACAACCATTTTCTCCAGAGGCAGCTCTCACTAGATTCAGAGATCCAACCCCTCCCCTTTACACTTGGACCGAGGGTCAGTGTCCCCCCGAAGAACTCCCTCCTGGCTAACTCATCTTCCTTTGCTGATTTCTCTGAACCCTGCAGCCAACTTTGGGAAGACACCTTCGTTAAACATCCCTAATTTAATTTTTGAAGATGTGCTGTTCACATCAGCATCCTGACCGACACAGTCACTGGTGCCTGAAGTGTGGGAGACAATTGGAATTTCCAAAGGGGACCCTGGGATTGTGTGCTCATGCCTGGCTTGAATGTATTGATTATCTCCTCATGGTGAGAAAATGGCTTTAAACAGAATGGGCTGAGCCTATGAGAAAGGTACACTGGACATCAAGGGGGTGTGGTGTCAGCTTATGATATTTACAATGAGGAATTCGGGAAACATGACAAGTCAAGGAAGGGATAAAAAGACCTTGTTTCATTCATTCTCAGTGAGCCATCTTAGTGATTCCATAGGAGCGTCTGGCCTTGAGGAACGACTTTAGTACTTCGAGTCAGAAAAAGAGAGTTCTGATTCTATTTATTCTAATAATTTACTCTCTGACCTTGGGAAATTAGTCTTGCACTTTGAATGGCACGTGATTCTACATGAATGCAAGTTATTTCTATTCTTATATTTCTGTCTCTCTTTTTCATTACTACCTAACTTAGAAAGTATCTTTTCTCTATATTTCCTTAGACATACTTTGAAAGCTCATACTTATGACTTGTGGGAAACAACGCTATTACAGAACAAGAACCTATTGGAAATGCCATGATTTTCTCTGCTGGAGATGGTAGAACTTGGCACTCTAGTGCTGATGGAATTAGATCTGAGAAGCCAGCAAGATTCTACACTCTGGACGAAACGAGTTAGGTCCAGGCTTGGCCCTGTTACCCGCTGACACTAAGAGATGGTCTTCACCCGCTCAAGGGGAGAAAGGCCCTGGGGCAGATGTGACTGGCTTGGCTGGGTTTGCACGTGGCTCGGGAGTGGTTTGGGCAGGGAGTGATGCTAGGGATGCGGGAGGAGAAGCTCTCCCCTGCCCTGTGCACGCCACTGCCTGGACCGGGGCTCCGCTGTGGCTTGGTGCCTCCCCGCCCTCTTCCCAGCCTCCCTTCCTGCGGCCCTCCCTCTTCTCCATCTCTTCTTCTCTCCTTTCCACTTTCTTTCCCACCCTTTGTCCTCTCTTTGCTCTTCCTTCCCTTCACCTCCATCCTGGTTCTGCTGCCCGCAGCTCACACCCTGCTCCTGACCACACAGCAGCCTGAAAACCCTGACTCTCCCTTGCAGAACCAAAGCCCAAGTGGTATGTTCCCAACCCAGAAGGTCAGGGGTGTACGGAAGCAGTCATCTTCGATTTCCATAAGTGCAGCCAAGAAGAATGCCCAGTTTAAAGCTGGTTCACAGCGTCCGTACGTATTGTTCCCTGGTAGAAAGACTGATGCGTCTATGTGTCCTTAACTGTTCCTCAGACCAGGGCACAATAAAAATAGGGCAGCGGGGGATAAATTACAGGATGGGTGAAAATATACACAGGACTTCTGCAATTTTGTCTGAATCAAAGGCTGGCTTCTAATCAATATAATGTATTTTTTTATTATTAAATAGCCCATTATAATATAATAGAGCAATAAATACTGATAAAAGTGTTCCCAGTGAGCAATTCCTTTTGGAATAATGACTATTTGATTATAGAATGATTTGGCTTTTAATTTACACCAGCACTTAATGTGTTCCTCTTAACTTAATATTCTTCCAGTGCTGAGTGGAGTCCAGTCATAGGAAGTGATGAACGTGCGCTGCTGGGAACTTCATTAAGAAGCAGCTCCGGTGTGGGGGCCACTGTGAGTCCTGTGGTCCACTGGCTTCCAGATCAATCCAGAGAGAGACTTGCTGCTGGTGTTGCTGCTGGGGCCCAGCCAGGGCCCAGGGGATGGAGTGCCACGTGCTTCTGTTCACCTTTAACTTTCTTTATCTGTGGACTCTGGATAACGTAATACCTGGGCATCTGATCATTCAAAAGACCTTCTTTAAGAGCCTTCTATGTACCATGCCTACATTAAGCAGTATTTAAGGTCAGTGTTGAAAGAAAACAAACAATAAACCAATCACAAAACAAGAATCCTAAAGGTGAGGGAACAATGCGAAGAAATAAAGGAAAACAATAGAATGGGAAAGACTAGACATCTCTTCAAGAAAGTTGAAGACACCAAGGGAACATTTCATGCAAGGATGGGCACAGTAAAGGACAGGAACAGTGAGGACCTAACAGAAGGGGAAGAGATTAAGAAGAGGTGGCAAGAATATACAGAACTGTACAAAAAGGTCTTAGTGACCCAGATAACCACGATGGTATGATCACTCACCCAACACCAGACATTCTGAAGTCTGAAGTCAAGTGGGCTTTAGGAAGCATCATTACGAACAAAGCTAGTGGAGGTGATGGAATTTCATCTGAGCTATTTGAAATCCTGAAAGGTGATGCTGTGGAAGTGCTGCACTCAATACGCCAGCAAATTTGGAAAACTCAGCAGTGGCCACGGGACTGGAAAAGGTCAGTTTTCATTCCAATCCCAAAGGAAGGCAATGCCAAAGAAAGTTCAAGCATGACTTAGTGACTGAATGACAGTGAAGGTGAGTGGGATCTTGGAGAGGACAGCCACTCCCAGTGGGATCTGCTTCATCTGTCGCCCAATCTTCTCTCTTTCCTTCCCCACCTCCCACAGCTGCGCCTAGGGACCGCTTCTAGTTCCAAAGATGCAGGCTGGGTCTCCTGTACCCAATATTCCAAGCACTGGACCAGGGCAGCCACTCCATTCTCTGGGACAGAAGAAAGCGAGAATCGTGTAGCTAGAATTGCTGTTTTCTTGGGTGACTTGTGGGGTAACTAGGCATTGAACATCGTTGTTCTCAACCTCAAGACATCAAAAGCTGAATTCACCATTCACTGAATTCACCGTGCCTCCTAAAATATCCTCCTGCTCTTGTCTTACCCGTTTGTATCTGGTTGGCCCAGAAGTTCATTTAGATTTTTCTGTAAGATGTAACGGAAAAACCCGGGTGGACTTCTGGGCCAAGCCAGTGGGGAGATGCTCCCCAGGGGTGTGCTGCTAAGCATGTAGCCATGGGCTCTCAGCAGTTCTCTGGCTGACCAGCGCTCAGGACTCAGTGCTCTCACGGCCGTGGCCCTGGGTTCGGTCCCTTGCCGTGGCGCTAGGGCCCCGCGAGCTGTGTGGTATGGCCAAAAACAAAGGCTCTGGGCTCTTTTTTAAAGAAGAAGAGTTCTGATTTCCTTGGTGCAAATGTTCCCACTGGGTCCGGCCAGTTTCGCACGTGGTGTCCTGACGTGAGGATGGGAGAGAGACTCCGTGGGCTCTTGGGGGCTGGCGTGAGCCAACCTTAGCCACATGCTCGCTGCACCACCATGCAGACCACTCGAGCCGGAGATCTAACCTGCAGCTCTGAGGCTTCATTTCCCTTTCTTCCAATGACCAATGTGGGGAGAAAAGGCTGACTTTCCCCTGTGTCCCAAGCCCTTTCACAGCCCCAGCACACTCAGGCAAGCTCGCCACCGGGAGAGTGAAGTCTCTGTCTCTCTGGCGTTGGTTAGTTAGGGATCCATAATGCGGCTTTTTTGGAGTGTGGGGGACCATGCCAGGCTGTCACCAGGAGGGGACCACCACCAGCATTCAGATGGTGAGCTCCAGGGACATCTTTGGGTGTCCTGGAAATTACTGTCCAAGGATGCTATCTTAGCACGACGTTCAAAGTGTTCAAAAAGGTGGAAATTTTGTTTATTATTTCTGAACCTAGAACCAAATCCCAGTTTACCTAGAACTAAATTCCAGTTTACTTACAAACATAGATGACCTGTGGGCATTGTTATTTTGTTTTTAATGCACACTGGCTGTGCTGGGGTTTACTTTGGTGTCCTCTCTCTTTGGTTTCTCTGTACTTGTCACAGTGGCTTCTGATCCTTTTTTCCCCCTTTTTTCCTAGTCCAAACTCATTCATTATATGTATGGCCAGGACAGCGTCACTTATTATTATTTTCAGCTTAGTTGTGCCCAAGTATGAAACACATATCATTGTATTAGAAAGTGTTTTCTTTTTATATCTCTAATAAAGTAAAAATTATATTTATTTTTTTGAATTATGTAAATAGGAAATGGCACCCTACTCCAGTATTTCTATTGTGTGGACAGAGGAGCCTGGCAGGCTGCAGTCCATGGGGTCTCAAAGAGTCAGACACAACTGAGTACACACACATGTATCTTATATTGTCTATAAAGTGCTCTACGAGGACAGAGGATTGGGCCTTGGGAATGTCAGATGCCATGGATCCAGTAGTAAATCATTATCCAGCTTTTCTACAAAAGTCTCAACCTGAAGCAATTCTGATTCTAGCAACATAAAGAAAACTGTGTGTCTTTGTTCAAAACATGTATTTCTGGACCTGATAAATGGACTTTTCTAAGGGGTAGAAAGAAAATTTTTGTGTAAGCATACTTATATGTCACAACTGACTTTTCCTGCTCCACTCTGCATCTTTATAGGCTGGTCTTCTCTGTTTTGTGTGATATAAATTAAAGCAGTGCAGATGGCAGGGATACTAGAAACATAGCTATCAGGGCAGCCGCCCACCCATCAGGAAGGGCTCCACCACACAGGACGGCCGGCTCCCTGCCGCACCAGGTGGGCCTCGCACTTGCTTGGTGGTGGGGAGGTTTACCGGGTCATGGATGAGGTCAGGGGGTGGTGGGGATGGCCAGGTGCTTTGGGACCTTGGTGCTATGGATATTTATCATCTGGTGTCTTAGATTGTTCAGGCTGCTATCACACGTGACACAGACTGTGGGGCTTGAACAACAGACACCTGCGTCTCACTGTCTGGAGGCTGGGAGTCCAAGATCCAGGTGCTGGCAGATTGGGTATCTGGCAAGGGCTCTCTTCCTGGTTGGCAGGCTGTCTTCTTGGAAAGAGAGTGCTGGGGTCTCTCCATCCCTTTATAAGATCATGAACCCCATTCCTGAGGGCTCCAGACTCATGAGCTAATCACTCCCAAAGCCCCAGATTTCAAGCACCATCACATTGGGGATTAGTCTCCATATATGGACTGGGGCAGAGGGACACAAACATTGAGACCATAGCATCTGCTGGGAACCATTTCAATATTTCATCAACAGGTACACCACCCTTATGGCAGAAAGTGAAGAGGAACTAAAAAGCCTCTTGATGAAAGTGAAAGAGGAGAGTGAAAAAGTTGGCTTAAAGCTCAACATTCAGAAAACTAAGATCATGGCATCTGGTCCCATCACTTCATGGCAAATAGATGGGAAACAATGGAAACGGTGACCGACTTTATTTTTCTGGGCTCCAAAATCACTGTGGATGGTGATTGCAGCCATGCAATTAAAAGATGCTTGCTCCTTGAAAGGAAGGTTATGACCAACCTAGATAGCATATTCACAAGCATAGACATTACTTTGTCAACAAAGATCTGTCTAGTCAAGGCTACAGTTTTTTCCAGTGGTCATGTATGGATGTGAGAGTTGGACTATAAAGAAAGCTGAGTGCCGAAGAATTGATGCTTCTGAACTGTGGTGTTGGAGAAGACTCTTGAGAGTCCCTTGGATTGCAAGGAGATCCAACCAGTCTGTCCTAAAGGAGATCAGTCCTTGGTGTTCATTGGAAGGACTGATGTTGAAGCTGAAGTTCCAATACTTTGGCCACCTGATGCAAAGAGCTAACTCACTGGAAAAGACCCTGATGCTGGGAAAGACTGGGGGCAGGGGGAGAAGGGGATGATGAAAGATAAGATGGTTGGATGGCATCACCGGCTCAATGGACATGGGTTTGGGTGGACTCCGGGAGTTGGTGATGGACAGGGAGGCCTGGCGTGCTGCGGTTCGTGGGGTCGCGAAGAGTCGGACACGACTGAGCAACTGAACTGGACTGAACTGAAAGCTGTGCAGGTGCTCCGCTGCTCAGTTGCTCAGTGTCAGACTCTTTGTGACTCAGGGACTGCAGCACGCCCGGCCTCCCTGTCCTTCACCATCTCCTGGAGCTCGCTCAAACTCATGCCCATTGAGTCAGTGATGCCATCCAACCATCTCATCCTCTGTTGCCCCCTTCTTTCCCTGCCTTCAACCTTTCCCAACATCAGGGCCTTTTCCAATGAGTCAGTTCTTTGCATCAGGTGGCCAAAGTATTGAAGCTTCAGCTTCAGCATCAGTCCTTCCAATGCATATTCTGGTTGGTTTCCTTTAGGAGTGACTGGTTTGATCTCCTTGCAGTCCAAAGGACTCTCAAGAGTCTTCTCCAGCACTACACTTGGAAAGTATCAAGCACTTATGGGCTGAATATAGCCCGAAACCTGGCTTCTAGCCCTAGATCTAGGACTGAGCTCTCAGGGAGAGGTACGGGGTTAGGCGTGGCTGTGGCCGTGGATTTCAGGCACTCGCTCCCCACTAGTCTGTTCCCACTGGGCACTGCCTATGCCCAGGTGTCCCTGAACCATCCATGCCATCTGGCTTGGCTCTTTCCTATGGCACTGCCATGCCTTCAGGGACTTGTCTCGCTGTCGAGAGCTGATTTATGGTTTTATTAAAATGCGATTAAGAGGGGGCCGATGATGATGAATCATTCCCACCACTTGCCATCTAAACCCACAGAGCAGCTGCCAACCACGTGGGAAGGACACAAGGCGCAGTGCTGGGTCAGCCTGGCAGCAGAGCCCTAGAGGACTCCCTGAGGGCAGCGAGCTCTGCCCTCTGGGGCTTGGCCCTCCATCCAGCCATGACCTTCAGGTGTCAGCCTTTGAGCTTCCGTGTACATCGGTCACATCATTTACGGGAAGCTACTGGGATGTCATGCTAATCATTCATGATTCTTTTCCTTTTATAGAAACATAATTTAAAAAACCCAAGCAGCTCAAGATAGCAAATGGTAGACATTTTTAAAAGGAGTATTTGCTTAGATAAATATCCAAAGAGATCTATTTCTTGGGCTCAGCTTGGTGCCTTTCTTTCTTTTTTTTTCTTAAATTACTATGAAGTATAGTTGATTTACAATGTTGTGTTAATCTCTGCCTTACAGCAACGTGACTCCATTATACACATATATACATTCCTTTTTGTATTCCTTTCTATTATGGTTTATCCCTGAATGTTGAATACAGCTCCCTGTGTTATACAGTAGGACCTTGTTCATCCATTCTCTATCTAATAGTTTGCATTTGTTAATCCTGAACTCCCACTCCATCCCTCCCCCAGTCTGGTGCCTTCCTTGCTACGTGTGAGTGTTCACCAGCTGACTCTGAATCTAGCCTGTGTTCTCTGCCGTGATCTTGGCATCACCGTGGCTGTAATTAGAACTGGGATAGGAGCTGCAGAGATGGGGCTATGGGAAGAACAAGCCAAACCTCCCTGCAGATGAGGAGGGAACATGTGGTCCACTGGGCATGGTTGGCCTGGCCATTCCTTGTCTGTCCCCAGGTGTCAGGCTCCTTACTTTGGTGAATCCTTGTATGTCCCATACTCCACTTAAACCTCAGGCCCCAGGGAACAACTTTAAAATGTTTCACCTCTTGTTAGTCTCTTCTCGTAACATACCAACCTTTTTCTAGATTTTTTACATTGTGTAAATTGCACAGTCTTGAATGTGCAGTTGTGTAGAATTAAGCACTTTTATGGACTTCCCAAGTGGCCCTAGAGGTAAAGAACCTGCCTGCCACTGCAGGAAGCCTAGAAGAGGTGGATTCGATCCCTGGGTCAGGAGGATCCCCTGCAGGAGGGCATGGCCACCCACTCCAGTGTCCCTGCCTGGAGAATCCCATGGACAGAGGAGCCTGGGGGGCTACAGTCCACAGGGTCGCAGAGAGTCAGGCACGGTTGAAGTGACAGTGTGCACGCACAGGTACACGCACATTTCTGTGCAGCCATCACCACGCCCATCTCCAGAGCTCTTCCACCCTCCCCAATGGAACTTCTGTCTCTGCTAACACTGACTGCTTGTTTCCCTCTCCCCAGCCCCTGGTGACCTCTGTTCTACTTTCTCATCACCAATATGCTTATTTCTGGGACCTCATATGAGTGGCAGAGAAGGCAATGGCAACCCACTTCAGTACTCTTGCCTGGAAAATCCCATGGTTGGAGGAGCCTGGTAGGCTGCAGTCCATGGGGTCGCGAAGAGTTGGACATGACTGAGTGACTGAACTGAACTGAACTGAACTGATGCTGGGAAAGATTGAAGGTAGGAGAAGGGGACGACAGAGGATGAGATAGTTGGATGGTATCACTGACTCAATGGACATGAGTTTGAGTAAGCTCCAGGAGTTGGTGATGGACAGGGAGGCCTGGCAGGCTGCAGTCCATGGGGTCACAAAGAGTCAGACACGACTGAGTGACTGAACTGATTGACTGAGGGAGTGTGTATGTTTGTGTGTACATGCGTGAGTGTGTCTGTGTTGAGGGGAGAAGAAAGGATGGGGAAAGGTTATTTGGAGAGGTGGTGAGTCTAGGAATAACTGGAGAGGGAGGCTGTGACCCCTTTCTTGCCCACTAACAGGGAACAGGACAGGAAGTGCTCTTTCTCCCATCTTCTGCCTGCCTCAGCCCTGCTTAAAATCCTCGGATCAATTTCCTGTTCTCTTTCTCTTTTCTTGTTTCCTGCCCTGACCAAAACAGAAGGGAAAGGGAGTGTAAATACTGACAGTTCATGCTGGATATTGTTATGCCCATGGTCCGGTTCCCCAAGACTGAGAGAATAAGACGCTCACAGCAATGCAAAAGCACAAAGGGGTTTTATCGCTAGCTCGAGCTTGGGCTCATGTCTCATCCAGCGCAGTGGAGTTTTGACAAGAGCCCCGAGCTCTGAATCACATCTACTTTTATACAGACAGTTTTTTGTTCCTGTAACAGCATAGCTGATTGGCTAAACCGTACGTGCCCTCGGGACTTTTAAACCATCCCTATCCGGATTGTCTCATGTCTGGCGCGGGCGGTGGGTTACGGGGATTTTTTCTGATTGGCCGAGCTACACTGCCTGCGGGAGTTCCCAGTGCCTAGCTTTCCTAGAGACTAAACCTCAGGCCTAGCCTGCCCCTTAGAGCCTGTCCTGGCTCCAGTTTTGGTCCTAACAGATATTATGGTAAAAGGAACTCCCTGCTGAAACATTTCTCTGTGCAGCTGCTTGAAATTCTAGACACTGGTTTCCTTGGCCAACTCCAGGGACAGGGGTCCAGAGGGCTGTTGGAACTTGGGGTAGATTATGGGACATCCTAAAATAGTGTTCCCAACCTGCAGGCAGAGGAGTTATTGTGTAGGATCCAAACATTGTCTAGTTTGAATGATTGTCTTGCCCGTATTTACCCAGATTAAAACAAAAAAACCTGCCCAAGGGTGCTTGGTGATCAGTAAACCATCTAATCCATGGTTGACAGTTGGAACAACTAGTCAAAAGCAAGTAATCCCATGCCCTGGTCAAGGGGTCAGGTGGGTAGCAGTCACATCAGTTTCGGCTACTGCGTGGACACTTGTGTAGTTTCCCTGGTAGCGTCTGCAGGAGGAAGTGGGGATCAGCTTCCTCTAGCATGTCTTTAGTGGTGTCTTGGGATTCCCTTTGGTGGGTTCTGAGGGAAAGGTTTAGATAGATTTGAGAACGAGGGTGTGACCATAACTCATTCTCAGCAGCAGGGTGGAGATAGCCACTCGGGGTGGACACTCTGTTCTCTAAGGGAGCCCAGGCTGCAGCTCCCATGGGTCACAGTGAGTCTGCACACATCTCTTGTGGCACTGAACCGAAGCCAAAAGAGCAAGACGCCTGCCAGGTGCCCAGGAACGAGCTGCTGCTGCTGCTCAGGTTTAATTGAAGCACTATCGCTACAACAGCCTATCGCCAGAAGTGATGGCAAACAGCTGGTTATACCGTCATATTCCTCACGATTTTAAATCACATTCACACCAACGTTTTTCTTCATTGTCTACTTGTCACTTAGTGTGAGAGACCGAGCAACATATGGAAGGGACAGGGGAGCAGCCTGGAAGTCCACAGATGTGGGTTCTAAGCAGCAGCCTCTTGCAGAGTAGTCACTGTGTAACAGGAAAGGACAGATCTGACTCCATATTTTATCTGTTTCTTTTACTTAAACCTCTGTATTCTATTGTTTCTGCTAAAGTTAAGAATGTTGCTTGTAGCCTGAACTGTACAGGGCAGTGTATTAATGGAGGCTCTAAGCTTTTAAGATGTAACTGTTTCCCATTCATATGGAGATAAAAAGTTGCAGAACAGAGTAACATGTATCTTGCTGGAGGTTTACAAGAACATCATGACCTTATGACCTGACTGAGGTGGGAAGCTGCAGGAACAAAGGATTCCACTATAAAAGGGACCTCAGTTCTAACTGGGGTAAAAAGTTTCTTTGGGAGACCCGTCCACCACCTTTTCCGTCTGCTGGCTTTCTGAATAAACTCTCTATTCCTTGCCCCAACAGCTCATCTCTCGATTTATTGGCCTGTCATGTGACAAGCAGTCTGAATTTGGACTCAGTAACAACTAGCTGTGTGTGACCTTGGACAAGCCCCTCACCTTGCTAGATCCCAGTTTTCTCATCTATAAAATAACCTAAAATTTGATGGTGGTGTCCTGACTTTAGACTTGTATCCTTTGCGCTACAACTCTGGACTGACTTCTATCAGCCTCATTTAAAACGTGAGTGGGAGGGAGGAGGAAGGATCATGGCAGACAGGGGGTGTGCTTGGAGGACCCACAGGAGGTCACTGGCTATGCTTTCTCTCCCCTCAACCCCTCACTCTGCCGCTTTGCTTCATGTTCCAGACTTGCTGCCCTCTTCTTCCAACGCACGCTTCATTCTAATACATGGTTCATTCAATGCTCACAATAACCTGCCAGGCTGGTACTATTATTATTTCCAATTTATACCTTGGGAAACAAAATGTAAGGAGGTTCGTGTGCTCAGGGACACAAAGTTAGAAGTAGCAGGGCAGGGATTTAAGCTGAGGAAGTATGACTTTCAAATCCAATAAATCACTATGAACAGGCATCGATGGGAATCTCTTTGGTCTTTGGGAATCCCTTTCCCATCGGAAGGAGACTGGGAGTGTCAAGAAAGCAGGAAAGAGGGACCACGGAGGTGTGAGGAGGATGTCTTCACCATCTTCCCATTGGCACTTGGCTGGGAACTGGTCCTGGGTAACTGGCCTTGGACGTTTTCAGGGAAGAAAAATGTCTGCTCCATTTGGTACTGTCTTTGAGCAGATGAAGGCAATGCCAAAGAATGCTCAAACTACCGCACAATTGCACTCATCTCACATGCTAGTAAAGTAATGCTCAAAATTCTCCAAGCCAGGCTTCAGCAGTATGTGAACCGTGAACTTCCAGATGTCCAAGCTGGTTTTAGAAAAGGCAGAGGAACCAGAGATCAAATTGCCAACATCCACTGGATCATTGAAAAAGCAAGAGAGTTCCAGAAAAACATCTATTTCTGCTTTATTGACTATGCCAAAGCCTTTGATGGTGTGGACCACAACAAACTCTGGAAAATTACTAAAGAGNGTCATGTATGGATGTGAGAGTTGGACTGTGAAGAAGGCTGAGTGCCGAAGAATTGATGCTTTTGAACTGTGGTGTTGGAGAAGATTCTTGAGAGTCCCTTGGCCTGCAAGGAGATCCAACCAGTCCATTCTGAAGGAGATCAATCCTGGGATTTCTTTGGAAGGAATGATGCTGAAGCTGAAGCTCCAGTACTCTGGCCACCTCATGCGAAGAGTTGATTCATTGGAAAAGACTGATGCTGGGAGGGATTGGGGGCAGGAGGAGAAGGGGACGACAGAGGATGAGATGGCTGGATGGCATCACGGACACGATGGACGCGAGTCTGAGTGAACTCTGGGAGTTGGTGATGGACAGGGAGGCCTGGCGTGCTGTGATTCATGGGGTTGCAAAGAGTCAGACACGACTGAGTGACTGAACTGAACTGAACTTGAGCAGATGACAAAAGTCTACTGGGGAAACTGAGCCTTTGTCTTCCTCTGTTCCTCCTCTTCTTCAGGGAAGTTCTTGTGATGAAAGTGACAAGGTTGATGCCAGGTGAACAGCAGTGGCTGTTCTCTATGACCCAGAGAGTGGTTCATAGTTTCAACACACATTACAAGTCTATCCTTTTAGGAGCAACTGTGGGTGGAAAGGAGAGGGTGGGAGAGCAGAGGCTTGTGCAAGACAGGCCTGGTGTGGATGCAGGGTCCACCTCTTTGAGGCGTGTAGCCTTCAGCCTCCTTTTCTTTGCCTGTAGGAGAGGGAAGTTCTATCTGTCTTCTTGCAGTGTTGTGGTGAGGATGGAATGAGAAACCCGCACCCAGGATAACGCCCAGCTTAAAGGCATCTGGGTAGCATAGTTCCCCTTTCTGTTTTGTCACATCTTCCTACTAACCTGATTTTCTTCTATTTGCCTCTGGCCTCCTTTTTTTCCCCCTGAGCTGTTTAACACTATCTGTTCAGCCTCACATCTGAGACCCTTCATGTGTCCAACGCTTTCCCTTCCAACTCTGGGTGTGTGTCGGCTCAGGTCAGTCCTTCCCTGCAGCCAGTCTGACAACCTTCTTCACCTTCTCTGCATCTTCCCAGGAGCACCCCTGTCTGGCTTGCAGATAGCTGCTTCTTACTATGCTCTCACGTGGCAGAGACAGCAGGCCCTCTGTGTCTCCTCTGAGGGCACTAATCCCACCATGTGGCCCCATCCTCATGACCTCAACTAACCCAAATCGTCTCCCAAAGACCTCATCATCAAATACCGTCACTCGAGCATTAGGACTTCAGCAGATGAATTCTCAGGGGACACAAACATTCAGTTTGCCACAGAGCAAAAACTGAGGCTTCCCTGAGAAGAAGGAGACTGCAGACTGAGGACTTCCCTGGTGGGCCAGTGGCTAAGATGCTGTGCTTCCAAAGCAGGGGGCCCAGGTTCGATCCCTGGTCAGGAAACTCGATCCTGTGTGCCACAACTAAGACCTGGAGCAGCCAAGTAAATAAAAGAGTAAAAAATATTTAAAAATAAAATAAAAAGTTAAAAAAATGACTGCAGCCTCAGCTCCTACCTGGGTTTCCAGCCCTACAGATTTCAGACTGGGCAGCCCCTATGTAGTCTCACGTGCCAGCTCCTCAAAACCTCTCCCTCCAACAGCTCATGGGTAGGAGTGTTTCCTATTGGCTCTGTTTCTCTAGAGACACCAGACCAATACAAGCTTAGAGGGGGCTTGGAGTTAATGTTTTTCTGCCTTTCACATTCGGGCTGGGGGTGACTTAAATCAGGTCATACCAAGAAGTTTAAATCTGCCTCATCTTTGGGAAAATAGTGAACCTGTTTGCCCAAAGCTTATTTTCCTACTGTGGAATCAGTCTCCGGGTTTTCCATCAACCACTCTTCCTGCTGCCTTGGGAGGCTCAGCCATTGAGTGTTTTCATTGAGAGCTGCCCACTTCTTTATTCTCAATCCTCATATTATTTTAGAAATTTAGAAAAAGGTGTGTTAGAAAAATGAGATGAAGGGTGACTGGAGGGGTGTGGTACCCTGCCCCTGGGTACTCGTTATTTGTTCATTTCATCCAGTTTTATCTGTTCCTTTATAAATTAATTCTCTAGCAAACTTCTTCCTGTTAGAGTGGACTGTTTCACTGAAGTTTCATTGTCCACAATGTTTTTTTTTAACCATGCCAGGCACCTTTTGGGGTCTTATTTTCCTCACCAGGGATTGAACCCATGCCCCTGGCAGTGAAAGTGTCAAGTCCTAACCACCGGACCGCCAGGGAAATCCACACAATGTGTTTAGATATCTCTTTTGGAGACATGAAGGACCAATTATTATTAATAACATTAATGATGTATTGAAGTTGTACAGCTTTGCACCTCAGAAAGCACTTTTATAAATCTTAGACCTTCCTGCACAGGAGCAAAGGCTTTATACAATAATCTGTTAATATTTATGAGTGATCTTTTTCCCAGGAGCCTTCTCAAGTCTTCAAAATCAATTTGTCATTTCCCTCCTAAAATGGAATAGAATGTAGTGGAAATGTTTGAAGAATACCTTCAGACAGGCCAGAGAGAGAATGACGATGCTATAGGGTGAGGAAGAGGCTGGGGCCCCCAGGGGCTGAGTTTGGGGCACTGAGACCTTGGTGGCCTTCCTGCCTGTGACCAGTGACCTCACTCAGCCTCTCAGTCCAGTTCAACCACTGTCTTTTATTTGACATATCTTGGGTCAGCAATCACCTGTGACTGTTGAAACTGACAAAGTTGGATTTTTAAGGGTTTACTGTAGGGCTGACAAATATGGTACTTATTGTCAACATTTCCACACTTTAGACCTTCTGACAGACACACTTAATTATTCATGAGAATACTTCCCACTTCTCTTTGGACTTGGCCTCAGATCCTTCTTTGATGTAGTCATTTTAAGTAGCCACTACCAATCAATGAGAATTGGTGCTAGGTTTAGTCTCTCTTTGCTCCTTGGTGTGATATTATTATTCTGCCTCCCTAAAGAGATAAGGAAGATCCCACATGATCCACCCAGGCTGAAGAACTGTGGAATTTCAGAATGAGAAGAGCCTTAGGGAATGCAAACAACTCCTCTACTTAACAGATGGGCGTCCCCCATGGACACACACAGAACCTACATTGCCCTGCCCAGCAATCTGTTAACGTTCTTAATATCTTCCCAAAGAGGAGGAGAATCCCCCTGTTCTCCTTATTCTGAGTTAATGGTAAAATAAATTACAGGACATCTAAGTCAGAAGGAGTCTGGGGCCCACCTGCTCCAGCTTCCTATCCAAATAGGAAGAAGACCATCTATCTGATCGTTATCCAAATATGTCCCATGATCGAGGAACCCTTTCTGTGTTGGGCACTCATGGAATTAAAATCTTCTTTCCTAGAGCTCTTGACAACTGGCCCTAGTTTTTCCTTCTAAATGAACACTACAAACGGTTGAATGTATTATCTTTCCCTGGGAAGATAGACATCTAACTTGGTTTAAAAGCGGAGACATCACTTTGCTGACAAAGGTCCATATAGTCAAAGCTATGGTTTTTCCAGTAGTCATGTATAGATGTGAGAGTTAGACCATAAAGAAGGCCAAAGAAATGATGCTTTCAAGCTGTGGTGCTGGAGAAGATTCTTGAGAGTAACTTGGACTCCAAGGAGATAAAACCAGTTAATCCCTAAGGGAAATCAACCCTGAATATTCATTGGAAGGACTGATGCTGAAGCTGAAGCTCCAATCTTTTGGCCACTTGATGTGAAGAACTGACTCACTGGGAAAGGACCCTGATGCTGGGAAAGACTGAAGGCAAAAGGAGAAGGGGGCTGGAGGATGAGATGGCTAGAAAGCATCACTGACTCAATGGACATGAGTTTGAGGAAGTTCTGGGAGATGGTGAAGGACAGGGAGACCTGGTGTGCTGCAGTCCACAGGGTCACAAGAGTTGGACACAACTGAGCGCCTGAGCAGCAGCAAAGGCATCTAACTCCACATGGCTCTCAAAGAGCAAGTCTAATGGGGGGCGTTTGCACAGTGTTGGGTGGGTGGGGAGGAACTCTCAGGCAGGTGTTCTTTGGGGAAATATCACACACTGCTCCCTCCTCTACGCACAAGGCAAGGCCTGGTGGTCTCAGGGAGCACGAGGGCTTAGTGGGGTATTGGCAACCTGGGAGCCACCGAGCAATCTGCTGTTACACAGGCTGCATGAAGCGTCTTTGTCTACCGAGTCACCTTCCAGGTGTTTTCCGAGGGCTGAAACGCTTCCTCTAGGTATGTGAGCTCCTCCTCCACGTGCCATTTTGACCGATTGTCATTTTTTCCACAACATAAGCTGTTTCGACATGAAGCGTGTGCTTTTCCGAGGCACTTTTGAACTGCTTGCTGGCCGTCAGCCTTTGACAAAGCTGCATTATTACGGGAGATACACCAGAGGAGCAGCCCCACGCTCCACTATAACTCAGGGAGCATATTAGACGCTGAAATTCGAATACCTCATTTTCATGACAAATGACGCAACGAGAGCCCCAGATGGCCACCATGCATCTTCCATTCCGCCTGCAGCCGGCCAGGGAGAAGGAAAGTGCCGAACACTTCCCCTCTCTGCTCTGGCCCCAGGCGATGCGTGGGGCTTGGGGAGGGCTGGCCACAGGCTAGGGCCCCTGCTCACATGGCTCTTGTGCGCTGATGACTTGGAGTGGGCTTGGTCTTCAAGCACAGGAGCACGCCTGAAGCCAGGGTTGTGATAGTTACCCTTGGGGCCTCCCGGGTGGTCCCGGGGTTTAAGAATCCACCTGCCAGTGCAGGAGGTCACAGGTCTGATCCCTGGTTGGGGAAGATCCCACATGCCGTGGAGCATTTAAGCCTGTGTGTCTCAACTACTGAGCCTGTGCTGTAGAGCCTGAGAACCACAGCTACTACCGAGCCCACGTGCCATAACTACCCAAGACCGCATGCCTGGAGCCTGCTCAACTGAGCAGGAGAAGCCACCACAACGAGAAGCCTGTGAACCGCAGCGGAGAACAGCCTCTGCTCACCACAGCTAGAGCAAAGCCCGTGCACCAGTGAAGACGCAGGGCAACCAAAAACAAATCCATAAGTTTAAAAACAGTACACTTGACATTGCCCTGGATACAGATGCCTTGGGAAAGGATCAGTCAATAGACACAGTGGGAAAGCACGCCATCTAAGAGCGTACATCCACTGCGGTGAGAGTTAGTCCTCCTGGGGTTCGGTGAGAGGATCACAAGGTCTGCAAGTAGTTTGCAGGCCTTGGTTTCACTCACATGATGTGCAGACGGGAATAGGACTCAGTGTTTGTATCAACCCTGAACGTCCCCAAGCGCACTCAGGCTTAGGACAGTTTTCACCGTAGAGCAGAAGTAGGAAATAGGCGAACTTGAACTTCATGCAGAGGGGTCTAGCAATTAACATATAAAGGCTTATATCAGGGTTATGCAGCAAAAGGAAACTAAAAGGATGTGTGTGGGTGTGTATGTGGTACATGTGTGTGTGCGTGCTAAGTCGCTTCAGTCGTGTCCAACTGTTTGTGACGCTATTCACTGTAGCCCTCCAGCCTCCTCTGTCCATGAGATTCTTCAGGCAAGAGCACTGGAGTGGGTCTCTGTTTTCTTCTCCAGGGGATCTTCCCCACCCAGGGATTGAGCCCTCATCTTTTAGGTCTCCTACATTGCAGGGGGTTCTTAACCGCTAATGACACCTGGGAAGCCCGGTATACATGTATGTATGTATGAAAAATAAGGGATTGGTTCATGTCATTATGGAAGCTGACAAGTCCCCAGATTTGTGGTCAGCAATCTAGAGATTCAGGGAGAGCTGATATTTCAGTTCAAGTTCAAAGGCAGGAAAAAAAATCCCATGTTCCAGCTTGATAGCAGCCCGAAGGAGAAATTCCTTCTTACTCAGCATTTCTGTCACATTCATAGCATCATCTGATTGAAGCCCGTTACATTAGGGAGAGTATTCTGCTTTTCTTTATCAGTTCAACTGTTAACTTCACCCAGAAACATCCAGAGTGATGTCTGGCCAAATATCTGCCCCTCCATCCTCGCCCCTCACCGATAACCCAGTAAAGCTGACACACAAAATTAACCATCACAAGTCTACCCCTTGTCTACTTGGCACCCACATACATCTCCTTACACCATCCTTAATCTCCAAATAAAGACAATACTTCTGGTCATAATTCTGCTTCCTAAGGCCAAGAGGAAAGCCTTCTGTTGTTCTGGGCCCCACTCACAACCAGTAACTTTCCAGGTTGCTCGGTAAGTGGGATGAAGTGGCACGTACAATGTGAAGTGCATGTTGACACAGACACTGGTGGATCTAAAGCGTCATCAGGTGTCCCCTCCTCCCCCCGGAGAGGACTGACTGATTAGTGGAAACCTGGTCCAGAGTGGCTAGCAGTGGGTCCACCGAGTTTGGGTTCACCCTGTGGTTAATTTCCCTGCCCTTGAATTTATAGCTGGACTAGACATACATGGTAATTGGCAGAATTCAATACTGGTATTTCATCCTGCAGGAAAGAGCTATTATTGTTGTGGGGGAAACCAAGCCAAAGCTCCAACATTACCTTGTCATGACTGAGATACAAGTACCAAAAGCAGCGTCACACCCCAGGGGTAGGGTACATGTCAACGGAACCTTTAAAAACCGAGGGGCTGCACGGGCCGTGATCCCCATCATACGTTCATTTACTTTACCAGCACTCTCCCCTTCTCTGTCTCTCATCTCTAGGAGGATGAACGTGAACAACAGCAAAGTTGCCCAGGTAGTAGCCCCACGTGCAGCTGCCGTCCCACACACAGCATTGTTGTTGGAGCAGATGAACAGGCACGCATGCGTACTTCGGCACATGGTCATTGGTCCGCCCTGATCCTTATCAGAAAAGAGTATCGGACATTCTTCCCATTTACTTGGGAAGGACAATAGTATCACTTATAGTCTTGTCACATGATTACATTAACTTCCTATTTTCCCAAGGAATTTGAAGGGGCCTGAACCAAGTGGCAAATGGCTTGGGTGGTTATGGCCCTGGAAAGCGCTACAGTGCGGCATCAGGAGCAGGGAGAGAGGTGTAGAGATGAGCCAGAGGCAGCCAGCACGAAGCCTGAAGAGCTTTATCACGTGGCAGTGCTTGCGTCATGGAAGAAGCTACTGCAGAAGACTCGGTAAACCAGCTGTACAGAAAGACCTGGCTGCTTGAAGTCGGGCCACCAGGGCTGATACCACACGTGCATGTGTGGCATGGCCATGGATGGCTGGGATGGAGACCAGGCAGCTTGGAGGCCACTTGCCAAGGCTGTGCTGGTGTGCACCATGTCAGCAGCAACTTCAGTTCAGTTCAGTCGCTCAGTCGTGTCCCGCTCTTTGGGACCCCATGGACTGCAGCACGTCAGGCCTCCCTGTCCATCACCAACTCCCGGAGCTGGCTCAAACTCATGTCCACTGAGTCATTGATGCCATCCAACCATCTCATCCTCTGTCATTCCCTTCTCCTGCCTTCAAACTTTCCCATCATCAGGGTCTTTTCCAATGAGTCATTTCTTCCCATCAGGTGCCCAAAGGTTTTGGAGCTTCAGCTTTAGTATCAGTTCTTTCAGTGAATATTCAGGGTTGATTTCCTTCAGGATTGACTGGTTGGATCTCCTTGCAGGCCAAGGGACTCTCAAGAGTGTTCTCCAACACCACAGTTCAAAAGCATCAATTATTCAGCACTCAGCTTTCTTTATAATCCAACTTTCACATCCATACATGACTACTGGAAAAACCACAGCTTTGATTAGATAGACCTTTGTCAGCAGAGTAATGTCTCCGCTTTTTAATATGCTGTCTAGGGTGGTCATAGCTTTTCTTCCACTGAGCAAGCATCTTAACTTCATGGATGCAGTCACCATCTGCCGTGATTTTGGAGCCCAAGAAAATAAAAACTCTTTCCATTGTGTCCCCATCTACTTACCATGAAGTGATGGGACCGGATGCCATGATCTTCATTTTTTGAATGTTGAGCTTTAAGCCAGCTTTTTCACTCTCCTCTTTCACTTTCATCAAGAGGCTCCTTAGTTCCTCTTCACTTTCTGCCACATGGTTGGTGTCATCTGCATATCTGAGGTCATTGATATTTCCCCCAGTAACCTTGATTCTAGCTTGTGCTTCATCCAACCCGGCATTTCGCATGATGTACTCTGCATATAAGTTAAAAAAGCAGGGCGACAATATACAGCCTTGACATACTCTTTTCCCAGTTTGGAACCAGTCTATTGTTCCATGTCTGGTTCTAACTATTGCTTCTTGATCTGCATACAGGCTTCTCAGGAGGTAGGTCAGGTGGCCTGGCATTCCCATCTCTTGAAGAATTTTCCAGTTTGTTGTGATCCACACAGTCAAAGGCTTTAGCGTAGTCAGTGACAAACCCTAAACCCCAGTATGGGTCCATCCCTTGAAGAGACCAAACAGATGTCTGGTAACAAAGTGACTGCCCTGGAGCAACTCCGTCCTTGAGAGGGAAGCCACTTGTCTTCCTAGAACTGATGCGTATTCTAAGTGTGTGATTTTCTTTCCTGCCTGCTGGGTCTTAACCAGCACCACTGACCAAGGGCTTATAGGCTATTTGACCCACTGCATAACATTGTTCACTTCCCAGCAGAGGAGGTGCAGTGGTGTGTACACTGCATATGCTGGAACAGACATCGGAGAAACTGGATGCTTTTTCCAGGTCAAGGAAGACTATTTGCAAATGCACGGAAGTAGGAAAAAAATCACGGACACTGTGGGATAACAAGAGTTGGGCGCTGACAGCCAACTCTGATGCCCTACCTGCCTACACCTGGGGTGGGGTTTGCCTCGACCCT
Source organism: Redunca redunca (assembly GCA_006410935.1). Classification (NCBI taxonomy): domain Eukaryota; kingdom Metazoa; phylum Chordata; class Mammalia; order Artiodactyla; family Bovidae; genus Redunca; species Redunca redunca. The sequence continues at coordinate 703,586 of SJYQ01000097.1, read as the reverse complement.
CCTTCCTAATAGACAGTGAGATCAACCCTCGTTTCAGGAAGGGTGAGGACAGCATCCTTTGCAAACGGCACTCAAGTGGCTCCCACAGCCTCAGGGCTCCTCGCGGTACTTATTTGCTTTCCGCCATCCCTGTTTGTTCCGGGCATCAGCTGGGAACACATCTACAAAGGGGACCGTGTGAATAAATCTGGACGGACAGAAAACACATTAGTTATTTCTTAGCCCCATTCTGAAGCTTAGCTGAGTTTATTAGATTTGATTAAAGGATTTTATGTCTGGCTTGTTGGAGAGATAGGGATTAAGCAGTAAGGAGCTTTTCCCTTCCGGGGATCACCAAACCCATCCCCGGAGAATGGTGACGCGCTGAATTCTGGGCTGCTGTTCTTAAAAAAAATGCCAGATTCTTTCCCTTCATTTGTATTAATGAGCTCAGTCAAAAATGATGAAGCCTTCTGCAGTTTTGCGAGCCATGAATTATCGAAGAGAAAAGCTGGAGGGGAGATTAGAAAGAATCATAGCCCCAAACTTCACTGTGTAGATAAGAAAGCCAGAGAAGTTAACTGACTTGCTGGAGGTCACACGGTGAGTTCCAGGCACAGCGGAGAGCACAGCCCAGGTCCCTTGTCTCCTAAATCAGCACCGTTTAGTCTTCTCCTTCACTCAGAAATAGATACTGAACCACAAAGGGATGGATGTCCAGAGGAAGGGATGAAGGAGAGGTTCTTGCCGCACTTTCTCTGCTTGAAATAAGATACACGGTTGGTTTTCAGCAACACACAGCTCTGATGATTTACCGCAGACACCAAGGTAGTGGCGTGAGGGGAAGGTTACGGGTTATGAGATGGGGAGAGAAGGGAAAGGGGCAATGAGAGACTGTGTCCAGGAGGTGCTCCTCGGTGATCCACACTCCAGCCACACCCGCTAGGGCCCCTGGGTTTCTGCCACTGTCCTCCCCATGCAGGACAGGCTCCCTGGGCGAGGAGGGGACCTCCACCAGACTCTCAGGAGTCCTTTCTCCAGAGAGCAGAGCACAAGTCCTGGGAGGAATGAAAGGCTCGTTCTCACTCCAGGCAGGACCAGGGTGTGGGTCCCCCTCCTCCTCCAGGCTCTTCTCAGCCTCAGCTCTGCCCTCAGTGACTGTCCATCTAGATGGAGGCAGGTGCCAGCTGCCTGGTTGCTTCTGAGCTCAGAGTGTCCTGGGCTTATTTCTTGAGAAGGTGCCCATTTTTCTCCATTTTGGCTTGTTTGCTGATTGTGGCTGTAGGGCGTTGACATAAATAGGTGTCAAACATTTAACTGGAAGCAGGCTGTCTCCCCGCGGTCGTAGGTGAGCGTGGGCATGACTCTGGGGGGAGTGTGGGTCCAGGGCAGGAGATGCAGGCATGCACAGGTGGGCGAAGCACTGCACTTAGGGTGGCGGCCATCCCCGGGGGGGAGGGACAGGAGGGACGGGAGAGCCTGGAGGAATGTGCTGGCCTGGGCAGACGGGATGGGGCTGCTGGAGCTACAAGCACGGGCTAGTGGGTATCCGGAATGTCTGTGCCTGGCATCAGAGGGCCAGGCATGGCATGGGGTGGCATGGGGGAGGGGGCAAGGGGCAGGTGGGTGTGAGACTCAAGCAGGAGACTGAGGCTGGTGCGGGGACCAGGCATGGCGGTCACGACCAGTCGCCAGGTGAGAGGAGGTTGTGGTCACAGCCAGAGGCCCTGGCTCCTAGCCTGCCGGGGGCCAGTGTGAGGAATCCCACCCGTGACAAGGTCATGTGGAAGGCAGCTTGATAAAACGCAAGGACGTGATTGGCTTCAGGGGTTCCCCCTGGAATTTCCTGAGCATCCACCCCTCCAAGACCAGAATCTGCCTGCTTTACTGTGTTATGCTTTCCACCTACTCTTCTGTCATTAACAGGGGGCTGTCCCCCCACCACCTTTTTCTAGAAAAAATTAGAGCTTTTAGATAATAAATCTCCTGGGCATAATACGAGTGTTTCAATCCAAAAACCCCTCTGATGTCTTTCTAGCCTGCCTGCAGGACTCGTACAGCTGCGCGTGTGATAGTTTGAGGCCTCCTGACTGCAGGAGGCACAGGAAGCTTAAAACATCCTAGGAATGTAGGGGCTTCCGAGAAGTCAAAATCATTAGAATAGGACTGATTAAAGGTTTCATTTGCTGAGCCAATACTTGCTGCCAAATTTTCATATCCTTTATTTTTAGATATAGTTGGTATATAGAAAAACAAGTAGTAGACCTGGAATTAGCAACATTAGATCTTGAGTTAAGTACCTTCTTTGTTATAACCCACTGTGCCTTTGTTCTATAGAGATGTAACTTCAGTGCTTTAAGGAGATGCAGATTAAAGAAAAACACTTCAGGGGAAACGAAATTATCATTCATTGAGGAAGAGCCAAAAAGTGTTAGCAAGCCTCTCGGCCAGAAGATAATGTAAATCACCTGAGACCTTTTGTATACAAAAAGATATACAGAAAGAGTGTGGGATGCTAACGCTACATAATTTTGTATTACCCATTGATCTCTACGTACAGTCAAAAAGGTATAAAAGGCCTTTCTAGACAATAGAGGCCAAAGCCAGTCGCTGGACTGGTTTCCCCCACGTCTCCTCTTTACTCTAATTTCAGGCTGGATTCCCATCTGGGGTGTGGAGGCTCACCATGTCTACTTACTTGTCCTGACTTTTAAGATCTGTAAGAGAGAGAGCCCAAGGTAGGGCACTCTCCGATATTCAAACGGATGCCGGCGGCCTAACATAGATGGTGCAAGCTCCTTGTCTGGAACTTTATTGGCTTTCCACGTAAACCAAGTTATTCAGCCTCTTTTCTCCGCTTAATTTTCCTACTACACTATTTCTTCCTAATCTAATCTTATATTTCTATATTAATAAACAAATAAGTTTTCCTCGCCTACGCCATCCATGCTCCAAATTTCCCTGGATCCACCGGGGCTGAACCCCGGCACCAGGCTGTGCTCTGTCCAAGCCTGACAGCCTGGCCTGGCTCTGCATGTCCCGCCTGGTGACCTCCTGCCGTGGGCCTCGGACTGGTACCCGACTCCTCCTTTTCAGTCTTTCCAGGCAGTCAGTCACTCAGTGTATTTCCTGAATCTATATTACTGGGGGGCAGTGACCCTGGGGTACATGGACCACAAGCCCGCTGGACCAGGCTCCCCACTTTTCCCAGTGGGGGGATTACACTCCACTCAGCTTCCCACAGCACCAGGGGCCTCACTCCCTGGGAAGAGGGGCTGCAATCCTTCGGAGCTCCAGTGTTCCTGGATGTTTCCAAGACCGCTCTTGTCTCGGACAGCTCTGTGTCCCAGACTGCCTGCTGGGAACCCCGCTAACAAAACTGCCCCAACACTTGTCCTGTAGGGCAGACCCTGCCCCCACATACGGTGCATCTACACAACTCCTTGGACTGTTCCCCAGTTGGATCTATTACCCCCACTCTCTGGGTGAAGAGGTCCTTGGTTCTGCTGCCTTCTAGCCGGTGACATCAAAGGCAGATAGGGAAAGGGTAGGGCGGTCAGAGAACACGTTGGGGAAACATCACCACCTTTGCCAGGTAAGGATGGGGCCCTGAGACAGATCTTAAAGAATGGGTAGCATTTGCACACAGCAATTACACAGTAGACCTGGATCCTACCTTTTCCATCAGGGACAGATTTCCATCCAACTTACATTACCTGAATGATGTTCAGACAATGCATAATTGTAAGTAAATCCAAGCCAAGTGAAGCAGGTGAAGGCTGAGCAGATGGTGCAGGAAGAGGAGGAAGCAAATGACAAAATTGGATGGCTGTTTGACTGAAACAACCCCCGTTCCCCCCCCACCCCCTTCAGAACGTTATCTTGATCAGTCAATTACATGCTATACGATCAGATTGAATTCCACAAAGAAACACTTGGATGGAAATAATTATCGGTAGAGTCATTTTATTAGTATTCCTAAAGACCTCTAATGAGGAATAGGGATGGTAAATCATTAATATATATTTTCAGCTGCTTTAAAAATTAAATCTGTTCCACAATGTGTTTCACAATTTTATAGCCATTATGTGGAGCCCTTTGGGATCGTCTCATAAAAGGCATTTCATAAATTTGATCTGTCCTTGTATCACATTGCGTTTTACAGCAATAATCTGGCATTTTAAAGAGCTCTGAGGCACCATCTCTTTCAGAAGCACTGATGAAGGGACACGCAGGAGGGTGGAAGGGAGTGAGCGAGTGCTGCGGAAGGGGTCACCAACCTCTTTTCAGAACAGTACAGGGGAAGGGATCAGATTTAGAGAGATTTATTTCACTCTTCCCTGAGGCTTCCTGTTGAACATTACCAGATATATCTCTTCTTCAACTGTCCTCCAGAAAAACGAACCCACGCAAGGATTCCTCTATAAGACAGCGTATGACATGGACCACTCTTGCTTCATTGGAGTGGGGCTGAAGGACACAGCACAGGTGAGTACAGCCCAAAGTGGAGACAGTAATTCATCCCCTCTGCTTCCTCAGCTGCCACTTACCACATCACTGCCAGGAAACTCCCCAGGCTCCATTTCCGTAGTGACCACGACGCTCGCAAACCTCTCCAGGCATTACAGAGTAAACTTACAGGGAAGGCAAGCGATGTCCTAATCTATGGCATTTTTGTATTTTTTCACTCATCTAAGATGTTTGCTCCTGAGAAGGAAAGCTATGACCAACTTAAAAAGCAGAGACATCACTTTGCCAACAAAGGTCCATATAGTCGAAACTATGGTTTTTCCAGTAGTCATGTATGGATGTGAGAGTTGGACTATAAAGAAGCTGAGTGCCAAAGCATTGATGCTTTCAAACTGTGGTGTTGGAGAAGACTCTTGAGAGTCCCTTGGACTGCAAGGAGATCAAACCAGTCAATTCTAAAGGAAATCAGTCCCGGATATTCATTGGAAGGACTGATACAGAAGCTGAAGCTCCAGTACTTTGGTGCAAAGTGCCGATTCACAGCGAAAGACCCTGAAGCTGGGAAAGACTGAAGGTAAAGGAGAGGTGGGTGGCAGAGGATGAGATGGTTAGATAGCATCACCATCTCAGTGGACATGAGATTGAGCAAACTCTGGTAGACAGTGAAGGACAGGGGAGTCTGGCATGCTGCAGGCCATGGTGTTGTAAAGAGTTGGACATGACTTAGTGACTGAATAACAGCAATACTCATGGAGGCGCGATGATTTAGTAAAGACATTATCTATCAATAAATCATGGGCTCCTTCACAGCGGGTCGCACGTGACACAGAAGTGTTGTGGGCTAGGGTGAGGGGGCCACTCACCCTGTAAAGTGATGCAGGTTCTACTCCGTAATGTCTCACCTGCGGGGTTAGGTTCTCTGGCCCCATAGACTCACACCTGCCCTGCGATCAACCAATCAGAATCTGCGTTGTTGGGCATGTTTCACCCTGTCAAGCAGAACTTCTTATCCTTGTCAGCAGTTTTAATCGGAGTGCTGAAGCCAGATGAAAACTTTTTAAATATGCTAATGGCCTGGCAGGAAATTAAATGGGCCCCTTAACAAATGACTCTCCATCCAGCCCCCAGCACCCCCACCTGACACAGTGGCACATTAATGGCACTGATATTCCCGCCTTCCAGGGACATTCCACGCATCTCCTGGGAGCCCATGACAGCTGGAGAATCAGCACACCTTTGCACGTTATCCATCGATCTCTCGGTGGCTGTGGATGTGGCTTCGTGAGGCTGCCCTGAGAAGTACTGCCCTGCTGATCTTCCTGTTCCTGGACCACTTTCCCGGGCTGGTGACAGATTGCTCTCTACTGGGAAACATCACTTAGAGCACTTAAGACAGCAGTGCCAAATTTCTCATATTTTGGGATCATTTGAGAAGCTGTAAGAATGAACGTTCCCTGTAAAATCTTGAAACGTGCAAGAGGCTGAGACCTAAAAGGTATGTTTGGGGTAATTCCCGACTCACGCTTGCTGTTTCGGGGAGATGTTATGATGGGGTGACTTAACTGATGCATCCACTCCTCATTTTGTTTTGGTTGGTGATAAAACCTGCTTGTGCTCCAGGACAGTGTTCCCACAGGTATGCGTGATGTGGGTCTCCTCTAAAGGACCCTCTGCTCCCCACATGGCCCCCATTTCCTCTTCCACTTGGAACTCCGAGGTCCTCCTGAAGCCTCAAGGTGGGCAGTAGACTCTATTCCCGAAGAAGGCTTCCCTGGTGGCTCTGACAGTAAATAATCTGCCTGCAATGCGGGAGACTTGGGATCTATTTCTGGGTCAGGAAGATCTCCTGGAGAGAGAAATGGCAACCCACTCCAGTATTCTTGCCTGGAGGATTCCATGAACAGAGGAGCCGGGTGGGCTACAGTCGGTGGGTCTGCAAAGACCTGGACGTGACTGGGCGACTAACACTATTCCCAGAGAACACTTCTGCTACGACCTGGAGACCCTGCTGAGATCTTAGGCCAATGCCTTGAAGATGATGCTTTTCCTCCTCAAAATCTGGTCCCGTTTCCCTCATTATCTCTAGACCAACAGCTGAATCAGTTTCCACTCTAGCCCAGCTGGAGAAATTCAGTTTCTGCTATGGGAAGAGATGCCTCCTCAGTGAAAGAGTTGTAGGACCTGGGTGGAAGAAATGGACAAAAGCCAGAGAATGCATGGGGATGGAGCTTGAAGGTGATGGCGGGAGGGATCGACTCCAGGGTGAGAAATGGCGAGCTGAAGAAAACGTGGAGCATCCTTCTGGGATTCATAACTGAGTGCAGGCGGGAACTCCTGGAGCAGGTCCTAAGATGCAGCTGAGCTGACTCCCTGAAGTTTGAATACGAGGGAGAACACAGGAAATGAAAGATTCAGAAGTCTCTTATCAGGGATTTGCAAAACCGGTCAGGAGGTTCAGGGAAGTGTGCAGTTTGGAGTGGATTTATTGCACGAGGAGGAAACCTGCTTGTTCCCTAAGAGTCTGGAGGATACTCAGTCACCATGCCGATAAAGACTGCACGAGGGAGTCACCAGCATCTTTGAGAAGCCAGTGCTGGCCGTCCTCTGTAGACCAAGATTGACGTAGAAACTACTGCCCAGGAGCCGGGCTTCCTGTGGCCAAGGGGAAGAAAGGATTCTGAAAAAACAGGGTAAGATGCAGCCATTAAGTGTTGGAGGGTAGTGGGTGTGTTGAGTTGGCCAAAAAGTCCATTTGGATTTTCTGTAACATCGTCCAGAAAACCCAAATGAACTTCTTGGCCAACTCAATAAATAGTACAAAGGGCAACAGGGCAACTGAAGACCCCGGCCCCCAGGGGACACTGGTGGTGAAAAAGGGCTGGACTGGCCCCGGGGCTCTCTGACCCGCAGAAATCTGTGGCTATGTCCAGTAACTCACGAGTATCTCAGGTGAAGATATGTGGTGCTGACAATCCGGCTTGACTTGCGTGAGCAGAAAAAGCTGTAGGCTCCCACCAAGAGACATTCTGATGCCTCACCAAGTTGCTGCCAACTTTCCGGCTTAGACTTTATAGGTGAGTGGACAGCTGAGTTCCCAGGAAGAAGGACCCTGCCATTTCTCCACACATATTAAAACAGCCTTCCCTGACCCCTACCTGAAAGGCCGTGTGAACAGTTTCTAGAAGAGCCGTACCCCGGGGTGGGAGGAAACTGCGGATCTCAGGCTGGCCCTGACGTCAGGGCCTCGACCCGGCATGGAGGTACTGGCAGTCTGATGGGAGGTGAGGCTGTGGCCAGGTGCATCCGCCTCTGGCTCACACTGCAGACTCACAGCGTGGTATCTGTCTCCGTTGAAGCCGCTCAGTCTCCCTCTGTTGGACAATGTGGGACGCAGTCACTGCTGGGTTCTCAGCTTGACTTCCCCAGGGCATGTCCCTGTGTGGAAGTGTGAGGGTGGAGCGGGCGGGGAGAGATTTTGTCTTTTACTGAGATTTCACTCACCTTACAGTAAAAAAAAATAATAATCCATTTCAAGGTCGCCGTCCCTCTCGTCCACTAAATCATGGCAGCAACAAAGCTTGTCGCTCCTTAAGCTTTCATTCTCGGAGTTCTTGAATTCATAAGGAGGCAATAATACACGGCTCCAGTCTATGAAGAGAGCTTTTTACAGCCAGTTCTCAATCATGGCCTCAGTCAGGAGTATCACTAGATCTCATTTGTCATTCTTCCATGACATGATAAGCCCTAATACATTTAAAGTGTGCTCGTGCCAGTGGGAAGCTACCTTGTTCCTTCCGAGGGTATGTAAACAAAGCTCTTCCCCACATACTTCTGTACTAATGTTTTTTGTTTTGCATATGTGCAAAGAGAGTGGTAGACACATGTTGAGAGGACAGTTGGCAGCGTCCACTTTGAGGGAGAAGGAGTAAATGACCTTTGACGTTCTTGTCGGGACTTTGGGATTTTTGCTCCCAGTGGATCCTGGCCCATGGTGATAATACCAAGTTGGTCACTGTGACTGTGATTTTATACAGCTTGATTTCCGGCTTAACTTTGCTATAATCTCTATTGCTCAGAAGTGGAGGAATGTTGTTTTGAGGACAGAGAGAACCTGGAACCAAGTGCCTGAGTCTTGGAGAAATTCATAGAACACCTTGTAAGGGCACTGACAGACACCGGCCCTGGAGCTTAGCAAGGCAACTTCAAGTAGGAGGAGAAGGCCCATATGAGTCCAGGTTAGAGAATTAACAATAAAATATTTCTTAAGAGGAAAGAAAAATTAGAGAAACCTTATCTAAATTCTGGTGATGTAGCTATGAGAGGAAACATGGGGTAAAGCAAAAGTGCAGGTTTGCGGGGCATTTTCATCTTAAATCCTATCTCTGTGACTTTCTAGTTTCCCTTTTCTGGGGCATCTATAGGCTGGCTTCATCCTTATTTCACTCCTCAAAATGTGATTTTATTTGAAAATATGGTCTTTGTTGCCGTCTTCAAGTTAAGACCAGGTCATTAGGGTGGACTCTAATCCACTATGGAGCCTCCTCGATGGCTCAGATAGTAAAGAACCTGCTTGCAATGCAAGAGACATAGGTTCGATCCCTGGGTCAGGAAGATCCCCTGGAAGAGGGCATGGCAACCCACTTCAGTGTTCTTGCCTGGGAAATCCCATGGACAGAGGAGCCTGGTGGGCTACAGTCCATGGGGTCACAAAGAGTCGGACATGACTGAGCTAACACTCTGATGTCCTTGAAAGTGAAAGTTGCTCAGTCGTGTCCGACTCTTTCGACCCCACTGACTGTATGCTCCACGAATTCTCCAGGCCAGAATACTGGAGTGGGTAGCCTTTCCCTTCTCCAGGGGATCTTCCCAACTCAGGGATCGAACCCAGGTTTCCTGCATTGCAGGTGCATTCTTTACCAGCTGAGCCACCAGGGAACCCCTGATGTCCTTAAAAAAATGTAAATTTGGGCAGACAACACAGAGGGAAGACGATGTGCAGAGATGAGGGGGAAACAAATGCCGAGCGACCGTGGAGACAGAGACGGGGTGATGTGTTTTCGTCCTGCAGGGACCCTTGACTAAATGCCTCCTGACTGGGGCTCTGAGTCACGCGCCCTGCTGGGCACCACCTTGCCATGGTCTGTGGGGCATAGCGCCCTGGTGGTTAGCCTGGCTGGGTAGTAGAAGCTGGGGGCCCGGAGGGGCGGGGCTGGGAGCTTGCCTCTGGCCTCGGGTGGTCTGCAGAGGCAGCGTGGCTCTTGCCCGGCATCTCACAGTCACCCTTTCCCACGGCCTCCCTTCTTTCCTCAGGTGGTCATGCCCCACCCCCACCAACTTCACAAAAATCTTCCCAGCTTTGGCTTTAGTTCTCAAAATACCATGCATATTCACTCGCTCATTCAATAAATATTGATTGATCACTCGCTAAATTTCAGGCGTAGCTTTAGGCATATTTCAGAAAACCGTGACATGGGGTGGTGGGGTCTCTGACTCTACTCATCAGAAACATCAGAGCCCAGGAAACTGTATTCAAAGCCTTGTGACAGCTATAAAGGGAAAGAATATGGAAAAGAATAGGTATACACATATATAACTGAGGCATCTTGCTGTACAGCAGAAAGTAAACACAACATTGTGAATTAAAAAAGATTTCATTTTCAGAAGGCATGAATAATGAATACTATCAGTGGCAATAAAACAATTTTTGGTGGTTAAAAAGGAAATATCCAAGCCCAGACTCTTGTTGAAAACGGCTGGTGTTCTCGTCTGGGTAAGTCAGGAGGAGCCGATTGGACTTTGAGAGGAAGTTGCTGGTCCAGGATTGTGTTCTGGGCGTGTGGTGGGGCGGGGAGGCTTGTGTTGGGGACGTGGACACACTCAGTGTGTTCACATCTGCCTTCCATGGGCAGTGCCCTGAGCTTGTCCTGCGCGCACACACGAAGGGTTGTTAGACACTTCTCTCCTGTTCTTAAAGACACTTAAATCTGTTAATCTTTCTAGTTATCTACTTTCCTCAAAACAGTCGGTGAGGAATCCTATCAGGCACTTGGTTAGGTTGAATATTTTCTTGTTAATATGAACATTCATTCCCAGAACTAATGTTCACGTTCAGAGCAACAGACACAATGACCAAACCCACAGTCTAGAGTATGAAGTATGTTCACTGTTTCGGGGGTACTCAGAATTTTTTCTTCTTCTTTTTCAAAATCTTAACCAGAAATATATATTTTTTCATTTTGTGTTATTTATATTTTCATTTTATTTTAAAAATTTGGTTAATTAATCTGGCTGCTGGGGTCTTAGTTGCGGTTCTCGGGATCTCTGTTGCCATGGGTGTGATCTTTGTTGCAGCGTGTGGGATCTAGTTCCCTGACCGGGGCTCAAGCCCCCTGCATGGGGAGCGTGGAGTCTTAGCCACTGGACCACCAGGGATATAAATCCCTACATATTTTAAGGAATTTTATTTTCTGTTTCACTGAAATGTGGCAGCGGATTTTCTTTCCCAGGTGTGTGTCTGCACCAGGAACTAGGCCTGGACATATTAAAAGTCCCACCTTATTATTCCCTTGACACACCCTGACCCCACCTTGGCTGGAGGGAGAGAGAAGGTGCCATTTATAAGGGATTTGAGACTTGGGGGCAGGTGATGGTGTTTGACAGAGCAGGGAAATCCTGGTCTACAACAACTCCTGGAGACGCTCTTAGCTGTGAGTCATGAGCAGCTAATACTCCGTCCAGGTGCTGTTCAGTCGCTAAGTCCTGCCCAACTCTCTGTGACCCGTGGACTGCAGCACGCCAGGCTTCCCTGTCCTTCACTGCTTCCTGGAATTCGCTAAAACTCATGTCCATTGAGTCAGTGATGCCATCAAACCATCTCATCCTCTGCTGACCCCTTCTCCTTTTGCTGTACTCCAGTACAAAATAGTCCGTTTAGTCAAAGCTATGGCTTTTCCAGTAGGCGTGTATGGATGTGAGAGTTGGACCATAAAGAACGCTGAGTGCCAAAGAACTGATGGTTTTGAACTGTGATTCTGGAAAAGACTCTTGAGAGTCCCGTGGACTGCAAGGAGATCCAACCAGTCAATCCTAAAGGATATTAGTCCTGAATATTCATTGGAAGGACTGATGCTGAAGCCGAAGCTCCAATCCTTTGGCCACCTGATGCAAAGAGCTGACTCACTGGAAAAGACCCTGATGCTGGGAAAGATTGAGGGCAGGAGGAGGAGGGGGTGACAAGAGGATGAGATGGTTAGATGGCACCACTGACTTGATGGACCTGGGTTTTTGAGTAAGTTTCAGGAGTTGGTGATGGACAGGGAGGCCTGATGTGCTGCAGTCCACGGGGTCGCAAAGAGTCAGACTCGATGTAGCAACAGAGCTGAATAAAAAATAAAACATTTAAAAAAAGTGAGCTGAACTAAACAGGGCTGTTGTTGACATATTTTGGCACAAACTCCTTATCTCCTCATGAACTGGAAGACTTTGCAAGTTGTCACTGTCAGCAAGGTCCTCTGAGGAGCACTGTTGTCAATCAACTGTGGTCCTATCCAGCAGGAAATCAGGCTGGGTCGTTTTCCTGATCGGCTCTATTTGTGAAGTCAATCTTCCAGAGTCACTTCAGTGAAGTGACTTCCAGAGTCTGGGGAGATAAGCTTTGCCCACTCTCCCACTTTGCCAATGCTCTTTTCCCTCTTTTGCCCCAGGCTGGAGAGGCTGATTCACCTTAGCAGATCTTGTCTGATTGTGTCTGACGACATCTGTTTCAGTTCAGTTCAGATCAGTAGCTCAGTCGTGTCCGACTCTTTGCGACCCCATGAATCGCAGCACACCAGGCCTCCCCGTCCATCACCAACTCCCGGAGTTCACTCAGACTCACGTCCATCAAGTCAGTGATGCCATCCAGCCATCTCATCCTCGGTCGTCTCCTTCTCCTCCTGCCCCCAATCCCTCCCAGCATCAGAGTCTTTTCCAATGAGTCAACTCTTCGCATGAGGTGGCCAAAGTACTGGAGCTTCAGCTTTAGCGTCATTCCTTCCAAAGAAATCCCGGGCTGATCTCCTTCAGAATGGACTGGTTGGATCTCCTTGCAGTCCAAGGGACTCTCAAGAGTCTTCTCCAACATCACAGTTCAAAAGCATTAATTCTTCGGCGCTCAGCCTTCTTCACAGTCCAACTCTCATATCCATACGTGACCACAGGCCTTGCGGACCTTAGTCGGCAAAGTAATGTCTCTGCTTTTGAATATACTATCTAGGTTGGTCAT
>SJYQ01000097.1:594104-688994 GCA_006410935.1 Redunca redunca | reverse complement strand
TGGTGAAGGGGGGTGGGGGGGGCAATTTTTGTATCTTTTTCTCCTGTGGCTGAGTTAAAAAGCCACTCTCTTTAGTCAAAGTATTTCATGCTAGCCCAGGGAATATTCTTGAGAATTTTATTCAAGTTAATTTGCAAGGCAGAAATAGAGAGACAGATATAGAGAACAAATGTATGGATACGAAGGGGGAAGGAGGGGGTGGGAGGAATTGGGAGATTGGGATTGACATATATACACACTATTGATGCTATGTAACTTAGGGTAAAGAATCTGACTGCCAATGCAGGAGACGTGGGTTTGATCCCTGGGTTGGGAAAATCCCCTGGAAGAGAAAATGGCAACCCACTTCAGTATTCTTGCCTGGATGAAGGCAGGCAAATCTCATGGACAGAGGAGCCTGGTGGACCACGGTCCACAGTGTCACTAAAGAGTAGGACACTGCTTAGTGACTCAACAACAATATAAGATAACTAATGAGAACCTACTGTGGAGCACAGGAGACTCCATGTAATGCCCTGTGGTGACCTGCGTGGGAAGGAAGTCCAAAAGGGAGGGGATATATGTACGTGCAGAGCTGGTTCATTTTGTTGTACAGTAGAAACCAACACAACGGTGTAAAGCAACATACTCCAATAAAAGTATGTAAACTGAGACTTTCAGATATTCAAGCCGATCAAACTGCCGACATCCACCGGATCACTGAAAAAGCAAGAGAGTTCCAGAAAAACATCTACTTCTGCTATATTGACTATGCCAAAGCCTTTGACTGTGCAGATCACAACAAACTGTGGAAAATTCTTCAAAAGATGGGAGTACCAGACCACCTTACCTGCCTCCTGAGAAACCTATATGCAGGTCAGGAAGCAACAGTTAAAACTGGACATGGAACAACAGACTGGTTCAAAACTGGGAAAGGAGTATGTCAAGGCTGTATATTGTCACCCTGCTTATTTAACTTACATGTAGAGTACCTCATGCGAAATGAGAGGTTGGATGAAGCAAGATTGCTGGGAGAAACATCAATAACCTCAGATATGAAGATGACACCACCCTATGGCAGAAAGCAAAGAGGAACTGAAGAGCCTCTTGATGAAAGTGAAAGAGGAGAGGGAAAAAGCTGGCTTGAAACTCCACATTGAAAAAATGAAGACCGTGGCATCTGGTCCCATCACTTCATGGGAAATAGATCAGGGAAACAATGGAAACAGTGAGAGACTTTATATTCGTGGGCTCCAAAATCATTGCAGATGGTGGTTGCAGCCATGAAATTTAAAGATGCTTGCTCCGTGGAAAAAAGCTATGACCACCCTAGAGAGCATATTAAAAAGCAGAGACGTTACCTTGCCAACAAAGGTCGGTCTAATCAAAGGTTTTTTGAGTAAGAACTACAGTGTTGCAGAAGACTCTTGAGGGTCCCTAGGGCTCTCAAGGAGATCAAAGCAAGGAGATCAAACCAGTCAATCCTAAAAAAAATCAGTCCTGAATATGCATTGAAAGGACTGATGCTGAAACTGAAGCTCCAATACTCTGGCCAACTGATGTGAAGAACTGACTTACACTCGTAGGTATTGTCAAAGCTTTTCTTCAATATGCTAATAGGTTTGCCGTAGCTTTTCTTCCAGAGAGCAATTGTCTTTCAATTTCATGGTTGCAGTCACTGTCTGCGATGATTTTGGGCCAAATGCAATTTCAGATTTTCATTAAAATATCATATTTATGTCAACTGACATGATTCTTTTTCATATTTGAACATTTAAGGTGGAAACTAAAGTGTAGCTTCACCCCCTCCCCCCAGATGGGACAGCCCCTGTGGTCCTCCAGCGGGTAACAGCCCACAGTTGATCACATGATCCCCTTGAGTATGATGCGAGGCGTGTATTCGGGTGGGGAGCACAGTGAATTCGAAATGTAAGGGCCCGCGGAGCGTTTTATTCAGGCTGGAATGGAAGTCGTTCGGCGCTTCCTGCGGAATCTTTGTTCTTGATTTATAAAGGAAGGTTAGAGTAAGAAGCACTAAAGGAATGGTTTATGGATTCATAGATGAGGGGATAACTGGAATATAAAGTGGAAAAAAATTGTCATCCAAAGTCACAGGCCTGGACTTGAGCCCCACCTCCATCCATCACTCACGGTGTGGTGTGGCTTGATAGGCAGGTGTTTCCCCTCCTCCCGCCTCTGTATCCTTATTGGTAATCTCACGGGCTGTGGCGGGAATCAGAGGATGGGTGGTAATAAAAAAACACTGTTTTAGGTCTTAGGACGAGGAGGGTGGGGCGAATTGGGAGGGTAGAGCTGATGTGTATACACGACTGTGTAAAATAGATGGCTACTGGGAAGCTGCTATGGCCCAGGGAGCTCAGTTCGGTGCTCTCTGACGACCTAGAGGGGTGGGTGGGAGGCAGGCTCAAGAGGGACGGGATACACGTACACACTGAGCCGATTCGCGTTGTCGTTCCGCAGAAACCGACACACATTGTAAAGCATTATGCTCCAATAAAAAGCAAATTAATAAATACTGTTTGAGAAATCGTGTGTGCATCTTCTAATATTTATTGTCTTCAGTAGCAGCCGTGGCAGTTTGGGAGATGGGGGTTCCATTCATGTGAGAGTAGGGGTCAGGAGGCACCAGGTGTATTACACGTTTCTTCTCTGCATCAAGCATTGCGCATCGTGGAGGCGTTTCGCTCCTTTGCTGAGAAAACTCGGGGTGAACTCAGTGGGGGAGGCCGGTGGAGAACAGTCAGCATGGCCATGCGGCAGGGGTCCCTTCGGATTAACCAGATGGGGGCTGGGAGACAGGAGGCCTGCTGCCCACCCCGCCTGTCCCTGTGAGAAGTGCCCTTGGGCCAGGCGCTCTGGCCGTGCCCTCTAGCCTCCCAGCTGGTGGGTGGTGCTGGCAGTCTGGGACGGGAGAGCAGAGGGAGACCTGGGGGGCGGGCGGGCTGACGTCAGAGACTGTGTTCTCAGCAGAAACCTGAGAAGACCAGCTGTCCAAGGCCCCAGCAGCTGGGGTCTGGAGTCTTGGGGAGACCCCTTAGAAGATAAGGAAACTGTAATACTTTTGCTTTGCGTTTGTCCACATGCCAAAGCCCAGGGTGTTTGTGGGGATGACATTTAAGTGCACAGGTAGTGGGCGGTAGTTTACATAAACCCTCATGTAATCTTCCCAAAAGGCTTGAAGGTGAATATTCATCTTTGAGCCTGGGATTTTTCGTTCGTCAAGTGAATGGACGTGTCTTGTTCAAGGTGACGGACCTCATTGGTGGCAAAGTTTACATTCAAATGCAGACAAGACCTGTCCAGCTCATTCGATTAGTGCATTCAAGGGGTTGAGTTCCAGAAGTTGAATATAAGCTGGGGCAGTGCCCTGAGCAATGTAAACAAATGGATCAAAGTCCGACTTTTGGCTTCTGTGCTCAGATGTGTTTGCCTGCCGGCTGGGTAATCCCATAATGGCTGGCCCATGGGATGGGATTTACATGGTGGGTGGAATGTGGGTCTACACCACCACTACATCCCAGGTGAGAGGGGAGTAAATGGACAGGGTTGGGGGGACCTGGGGCTAAGGGTCCTATAAGTTTGGATGAAAAGGGAGGGGATAGGTCATAGGTATGGGGGAGGGGCACGAGGGCATGCAGGCTGCACATCGCTATTCCTTCTGGTCCAAAGCCAGTTTCTCTGCCATTCAGGTCAGAGTGGCAGCAGAGGTCTGCCTCTGTTTAATTGGGCAGCCATGCCCCAGGGAGGCACGCACACCCTTGTTGACCAGAATCCACCCTTCCTTTTGCAGGACACCAGCCTGTCCATTCATTTGTTACCCTGCTGGACCTTGCTTTCATTTGACTTGGGACCTGATCCAGCTGTTACCTGTAGAGCTCTGGAAGATTCCCTTTTGCAATAAAGCTATTCTTTTGTTGAGGTAGGTGGCTCAGATGGTAAGAAATCCGCCTGCAATGCAGGAGACCTGGGTTTGAGCCTTGGGTTGGGGATATCTCCTGCAGAAGGCAATGGCTACCCACTGAAGTATTTTTGCCTGAAGAATTCTATCGACAGAAGAGCCTGGAGGGCTATAGGGGGTCGTAAAGAGTCCGATATGACCGAGCAATTAACGCTTTCACTTTCATAGTAATTCACAATGTTTCAGGTGTACAGTAAAGTGATTCAGTTGTATACATATGCACATATATCTATTCTTTTTCAGATTCTTTTCACTATAGGATATTACAAGATACTGAATGTAGTTCCCTGTGCTACACAGTAGGTCCTTTTTTACCTGTTTTTTATATAGTAGTGTGTATCTGTTAATCCCAAATTTCTAATTTACCCCTCCCCACCTCCTTTCCCCTTCAGTAACCATCAGTTCGTTTTCTACAACTGTGAGTCTATTTTTGTTTTATAAACAACATTTGTGTCATATTTTAGATTCCACATATAAATGATATGAGATTTATCTTTCTCTGTCTGACTGCACTTATGAACATCTCCAGGTTCATCCATGTGGCTGCAAATGATATTACCTTATTCTTTTTATGGCTGAATAATATTTCGTTGTATATATGTACCACATCTCTATTCATCTGTTGACGGACACTTAGTTTGCTTCAAAGTATTAGTTATTGTAAATAGTGCTGCTATGAACATAGGGCATATTTTTATACCCCTATATGTATAGGGATAGATAGGTGTGCAACTCTTCAAGTTAGATGCAGTAACATTTCTGCCTCAACGCCTGGAATGGTGTTGCTGGCTGGTCCTTGGCACAGATCGCCCCTTTTCCTTTCCTAAAAGGAACTCAGTTTTTGTTGTTCCATTGCTCAGTCGTGTCTGACTCTTTGAGACCCCATGGACTGCAGCATGCCAGGCCTCCCTGTCCATCACCAACGCCTGGAGCTTGCTCAAACCCATGTCCATTGAGTCGGTGATGCCATCCAATCACCTCGTCCTCTGTCGTTGCCTTCTCCTCCTGCCTTCAGTCTTTCCCAGCATCAGGGTCTTCCCCCTTTTGTCTCAGAGTCCAGTGCTACAGGGAAATGACACCCGCTCTAGGTGGGGCCTGAGTTTTCTTTCCTCCTCTTTGCCCCATGATTAGCCGGGGAACGACTGTGGTGTAATTTTAGCCAGCGGGATGCGAGACAGGGTTTTCTAGAGACTTCTGCAGAAGGAGGTTCCTCACTTGTCTGGGGAGACTATTATACTCGAAGCCCCCGAGGTCTGTACATAGCCACTCTGAGGAAGCATTTAGCAGCACGCAGATGAGAGGAGAAGCATCTTCCCTGTGAACAGATGAGCGCACTGGGACAGCACTGAGCTCCCGGTAACCAGCTGTAAGATCTTCGCTTCCTGCAGACGTTCAGTTGTAGAGCCAAGTGGCTTCCTGATAAAGAAAGCTGGGTGTTGAAGAATTGATGCTTTCAAACTGTGGTACTGGAGAAGACTCTTGAGAGTCCCTTGGACTGCAAGGAGATCCAACCAGTCCATCCTAAAGGAGATCAGTCCTGAGTTTTCATTGGAAAGTCTGATACTGAAGCTGAAGCTCCAATCCTTGGGCCACCTGATGCAAAGAGCTGACTCATTTGAAAAACACTGATACTGGGAAAGATTGAGGGCAGGAGGAGAAGGGGACGACAGAGGATGAGATGGTTGAATGGCATCGTCAACTCAATGGATATGAGTTTGAGCAAGCTCCAGGAGACAGTGAAGGATGGGGAAGCCTCGAGTGCTGTGGTCCATGGGGGTCACAAAGGGCTGGGCACTACTGAGTCACTGAATAACAGCCACAAAGCTTCCTTGCTGAGGTCACTCAGATTGGCTCCATTCTGTCCCCTTTTCAGCCAAGAGTATTCTAACATTCATCACCCTTGCTATAGATGAGTAGTTTTTTGTGCTCTATGCCTTAAATACTCCAAAACACTTCTTCTTTGTGCCATACACAAGGCAGAAAAGCAAAGGACAGCTTGCGGCTGCACACTCACCTCTAAGAACCTGGCACAGAAGTGGACGTGATATAAACCATCCGCCGTGGAAATCACACACTCTGAGTACCAGACATCTGCCCTCAGAGCAGCAAGAAAAGAAAAGAAAAGAAAAGAAAAGAAAAGAAAAAACCCTCTGGATTTGGAAAAAAGGAGAAATAACTGTCTTTTTCATGATATTAGTGGAAACCTCATAAATACTAGTTTAAAATATTAGCAGTGCTGACTTTTATACACTGCCACCAGTAACATCTAAAGCAGCATTAAGACCTCTAAATCAAAACCGGGTTTAATTCTGTAAAATAAATACATATGTGTTTGTCTGGGTAGACAGAGGGATATAGAGAGAGAGATAGATGGAGGTGTCATCTCAAAAAGTCAATGTGATTGAAATTAGGGTGTTTGTAAACTGTAAAAAGTTTACAAAAGATGTCTACTAATTTTCCTGGTTAATACAAACAATCCCTTTGCCTCCTTATAGAGTTCTTAATCAGATATACTAATTTGTAGAGTAAAAGCAGGTTGAAAGAATTCGAAGCTGCGTGTGGCCATTCTTTCTAGTCCAATGGCTTTCTCCAGGAGACAGTTCGGATCAAAGTGGCAGCAGAGTATGTCTTCACAAACACAAAATTAGATTTTCCTGTTACTGCTCCCCAAGTGGGGAGAGTATATTGCATTTAATTTCTTCCATCACAAAGTCCAGGAGCAGACCGCTGCATCAGTGATGCTAGAAAATGCCAGCAAACACGAAGTTTAATTATTTTAAAAAACGCTTCTGAAACAACCGGGTGAGGATGTGGAAGAGCAAGTGTCAAGCCAGGAGGTGATGATACGAGTCGGCTCGTAATTCTTTTTGCAATTTGTTGCCGATGCAGGCTCTGACCCGGCTAACCAGAGCGGGGTAGGAAAAGAATCAAGCGCAGTGGCAGTTTCGGTCACAGAGCGCGCACGTCAGTGACTGCTCGTGCAGATGGACATGCCTCCTGTGAACGCAGAAAAGAGAAGGGGTAGGAAGCTGTCTGACTCCAAGATGCACAGTGTTCAGGAAGCAAACACAGCCCCCTGGGCTTGGGGTGATGACTCTTCCCTCCGTCAGCATCAGCAAACAATGCTGACCCTCGTGACCTGTGGTCCCCAGGTAAAGCAAAACCAAACCTGGACCTCCCTGGCCGGTAGCTGTGCCCAAAGCTCCTCTCTCCTCACTCCCTTCTCCTCCAGACTTAGAGCAAATCTCAAACTGGAGAATTTTCTGTGGATATTGACCTCTGTCAAAAGCATATTGAAAAAGGGCTCCACACTTGGTTTTCTTTTGCTTTATTTCTTATTATATGCAATACAAAGAAGAGCTGGTAGAGTTCATTTCCAGCTCCACATCAGAAATCCTTTACATTTGGAATGACTGCTTCACCTTAAATCCCTCAAGTGGGTTTTAATCCAAAATTCAATCACAGCGAGAGCCCTGTGCAACGTGGCTTTTTGTGTCAATCCCTTCTTATGTGTCTGCCGCCCAGTAAATGAAATGAACATGAGGTCTATCATCCGTGGCATCAAGGGTGTGGGTAATCCAGGATGAGGGATGGCTGGGGCCATTTCTCCATCAGATGCAAAGATGGATTTAACTGAAAACCCGAGGTACTTGCAGAGCTCCTTGATCATTATTGCACTTTGGTTTCAGCTGAGAACAGGAGATCTGTGCTTTTTCTTCCATGGAAGGTGGAGACCTGTGCTTAGCTTCTCATGTCTGCTTAGTCACTCAGTCGTGTCTGACTCTTTGTGACTCCCTGGTCTGCAGCCCGCCAGGCTCCTCTGTCCATGGAATTCTCCAGGCAAGAATATTAGAGTGGGTTTCTGTGCCTTCCTCCAGGGTTCCTTCCCTACTCAGCGATCGAACCTGTGTCTCTTGCATCTTCTGCATTGCAGACTGATTCTTTACCACTGAGCCACCAGGAAAGCCCTCTGAATTCCCTAAAAGCAAGATATTCTGGGGCCACTCTGTGATCCCAGCTCCATGTAGCCTCTCCAAGCAGCTGCCCATTCACAGAATAAAAGAATGAAAAGTGATAGCAATAGAGAAAAACTCCATTTAGGTGGAACTTGCCCCTGATGGCTTCAAATTCTTGATCAAACATTCAACATGAAACACAGCTTTAAAATCTCCCAACTGCACCCAATAACTCAGACCATGAACAATGTGTTGCCAAGTGGAAAGCTTTGGAGCACCTGCTTTAATGGAAATAATTATAATTAGCAAAGTGATTAGAGTCAGAAGCTGCTGCCTGAGCATCTCCCAGGGAATAATGATTGTTATTAATTTGCTTCAACTTAAAAATAGGCCTTTTCAGCCTACCATTGACATGGGGAGGCTTTGAGTGGGCACTGCTGTTTCACCTGTCCAGGATCCATTTCCCCTTTTTCTGATAAACAAGGAGTCAGCCCCCCTGGACATCATGTTCCCCTCATTTTCTTTCCCTTGTGTGGTGGAATTGTGCCCATCTTCTGCTCCAGGGGTAGACATGGGACCCGGGCCTGGCCAAATAGTACTATTATAGCCGTTCTAGCAGGCGTAAGGTAGTAGCTCAGTAAGGTTTTGACTTGTATTCCTCTAATGATGAATGAAGTCTTTCCAGATGACACAGTGATAAAGAAAGAATCCTCCTGCTAATGTGGGAGATGTCGGTTCCATCCCTGGGTTGGTAAGATCCCCTGGAGAAGAGAATGGCAACCCACTCCTGTATTCCTGCTTGGAGAATTCCGTGGACTGAGGAGCCCAGCAGGTTACAGTTCATGGGATCACAAAGAGCCAGACGTGACTGAGCGACTACATGGCAGCGATGGGTGGCGCAGAGCATCTCTTCCTCTGCCATCTTCTGAACTCAGGCTTTTAAAGAAAGGTATTTTGTTGTCATCTAACCATTTTGGAAAGCATTCTTAGGACTTTAGAAACTCAACAAAGCCTCTAATGTTCTTTCTCTCTTGTGATACGTAAGTAGATGCAGGGTAGAGATGAGAGGGGTGGTTGGGAAATGGAAGAGCTGATTCCTGACACTGTCCCTGCTTCAGTCTTGTTACTTTTCCTGGACAGGCTAATCCTGCCCAGGGCAGGACATCTCTGCTTCTCCAAAGCCCAGAGATGTTTTCCTGACCCAGTGGCTATCTGGTATCCTTCCAATAATGATCTGGTTAGGACAGAGCTGGGCACAGCTGTGCTGTGTAATGAAGTCTGGGTCCCTGGAGCTGCCTGAGATATTGCTTCAGTAAAGAGAACATCCGAAGGCGGGCCATAGTTTTATGCTGTGTCGTCTTTCATCTCCTCGTGGGAGACCTCCGTGCTGTTTGGCTTTCCCTGAATCTCAAGCTAACAATTTTAGACAAGCCATGAATTTTCTGTGGGGCTGGAGGTGGTATATTCTCAGGCTCAAATGGATAATAGATGTAAAATCAAAAGTTAACCATCAACAGTAATGCGATTAATTATTATTTTTTAATCAGAAGTCAACTGCCACCTTCTTCTCCGTAGTCATTGAAACATGATGTGCCCCTATTGGAATATCTTCCCTGGCTACTCCTTTTCAATGAAATGAAATCCATGAATACCCCTGCAAAGCCCGCATGAGGTCGTCTCTGCCCTCATCTTCAACAGCTTCTGCCCCTCAACCCCTCCCTCCTGTTGAATCTGCCCTGCTATTGCGTCTCTGCTCTGGGCACGGAGCCATCAGGACCACGGTTAGCGCCGACCCTGCTCTGGGTGTGGACACCCTGCCCTTATCTCTCCCTGCATCCACCTCCCTCCCATCCTTAGACCTGAACTCACTAGAGAGGCCTTTCTCATCCACCTTATAAAAGATTGCACACCTCTTCCTTTGTTTTTTGCCAAAGGAAAAAATTATTCTGATATTTGTTAAAATGGTGAAGACTTCATTAGGACTGTCTGGATATTGTGTTGACAACAGAGGAGAGAAATGTGGCTCATGTTGAATACAACAGGACCTGTGGGGATTTACAGCCAAGGAACAGGGTATGGAGGGCGGGGGTGGACGGGAAGGATCAGGAGACAGCATCATAGGTGGGGGCAGGGCTCTCCCAAACTGGCCTAACAGGGCTCGTGCTGAAGGCAGGCCAGGTGATCACTGGGGGCTGGTGGGGACAAGCATCTAAGTGGACTTGGCAGGATTCTTGCTGAAACTGGGCTCTGCTGGCCCAGCAAGGATGGGGCCAAGGTTAGTCCAGAGGAGGGCCCAGAGGAGCCTGGATGAAGTTTGCAGGAAAGAGGCTTTGTTGTGATACACAGTTCTATGACTGTGTTTATTTCTTTTATCGCATTTATCCCAATCTATAGTTAGAATGCTTACAATGATCTTGTCTCTGTTATTTACTGTTTTGTCTTCCCCAGCAAAGCAACCACTCCTGAAGTCAGAGATTTTCGCTCTTTTCAGCCCCACCCTCTGTGTCCAGAGTGGCGTTTGCCGTAGCAGGCCATCAGGAGGTGTGTGCCCAGGGTGTGCCTGGGTCCTGCGAAGTTGTCCAGAAGAAATACACTTGTGGAACTCGAGCCCTTTGCTGTAGACAGCACATGCGAACAGGAAGGAAAGCAGGGCTCTGGAGGGCTCTGCAATAAGCAGACCCACCTGTCACTCTTGACAGCTCACCTGCCGATACCTGAACACATCAGTGTGGCCCGCGTTTAGGGAAATCCTCAGCAGGGTAGGACATGTGCTGGGACTTAAGGGTCTCGGGAATGGCGTGAGCTGTTAGTTTTTGTCCTGGCATTTCCTGTCTCCTTCATCCTTTCAGTGGCAGGCTTGGGACTTCACAGACATTCAGGGAAGCTCACCGGAAGCTTTGGGGACCCTACCGTGGTACAGGGTGGGTGGATACGACAGTAGCGAGGCCAGCGCATACGGGCAGCTGCGGTTCATCCACAGCACTGGCCACTGTTATGTCTCTATGGCTTGACATGCAAGGCTTCTTGTAGGAATTGGCCTCCAGTAAGCTCGGCTTGTTTCAGTATATTCCACAGTTGTTCTTGGCGTCCTGAATTCTGCAGGTGCTTCCGGGAGCTCTGCAATGGGCACAGACACACAATGCCAGCTGCAGCGCAAGGTCTCGCTGTACTTTGTCACAAGTACTTTGTACTTTGTCTTTGGGACAAGGCCAAGAATCTCAGCAGCGTTTTTGAGGTATTGGCTCCTTTCAAAAAAGCCCTACAGATTTACTTTTGATGTGAGCACATGGCTGGCAAACATTTCCCCACCTCTGGCAGTGCTGATGGGTTCGGTGATGGCACTTGATTTATGAAACTCGCTTGCAAAACTTTCCTTTTGGTCTTCACGATGCCAAACACCTGTTTCGCTCACTACTCGCTTTTCAAGTGGCTGCTTTAGGGTCAGGGAGAGGATCTGGGTGTGCACTCTGTCTTTGTTTAACAAGGGAGCGTTAGGCACGGCAGCCTCTTCAACAGCTCCTGCCCCTCAATTCCTCACTCCCGAGGACCCTGTCCCTGAGCTCGTCCAATAATATGCAGACCCTTGTGGAGAAGTCTGCGAGGGAGGGGTTTCTAATGCAGCCACTCGCTGTGTGAACTGGGAAAGCTAACTTCTGTCTCAGTATTTTATCTGTCAAATGAGCCAATTTCTGTCTAACCACCTTGCAGGATTTTTATGAAGTCCCTACTAGATAAAAACCTAGAGACGCCAGCTGGGTAGTGATGGAAGCAGCACTGGGGCTGAGGTCTGTCTCGTGCCAACTCACCCTTGCTCACGCTGGCATATGGTGCCCTGCATGTGGACATGGGAGTTCCTTCATGAGTAGAATGGAAGAGCAAGTGACTTAGACTTTTCCAAAACGGCAGACCCAAGGTGAGGTTTAGGTTTAATCACAGGAGGCGCTACCCCAGCGCAGAAGGTGAAGTGAAAGTGGTAGCCGCTCAGTCGCTTATGATGATCTGTGACCCCCATGGACTGCAGCCCGCCAGGGTCCTCTGTCCTTGGCATTTCCCAGGCAAGGATGCTGGAGTGGGTAGCCTTTCCCAGGGGGTCTTCCTGATCCAGGGATCCAACCTGGGTCTCTTGCATTGCAGGCAGATTCTTTACTGTCTGAGCCACCATGGAAGCCCATCCTGGGGCAGAGAGAGATGGAAAAGGGCGGTGAGGGAAGGATGGGCAAAGAGCAGGTGACATGGTGTTGTCTCTACCCTGCTTCCCGTGGGACTGCTGGGAGACACCCCGTCACACGTGGGGCACCTGCTCGACCACGTGGATGGCCTTGGGGAGGCCATTCGGGGAACTGTGTTTGGGAACCATCCATCTGAGGGGAGGGAGAGTAAGTTCTCCACGACTGGTCGATGTTGGCTTCCTGCCCTTCCCTCTGGGATGTCATCTGCCCCAACAATGGCCACCATGACGCAGCAGGTCACCCCAGAGGCTCTGAGGATCCTGCTGGAGTCTGGGCAGACGCCCAGGTTCCGACCAGGAGCCCAGCTCCTCAGAGGTGTGGGCCATACAGGACGGAGGGAGGAGGTCCAGACTGGCTCGGCTCTGAGTCGTCCGGCCACCACGTCAGCTGAAACAGAAGCGTCACCTGAATTCTGGAGTCAGAGCAGGCTGAGGGAGCCGGGGGAGCTACACGAGGCTGACAGTTCAAGTCACCTGACGGAGGCACAGGACTTCTTTTTTGCCGCACACATCGTGTCCCGAGGCTGCCTGATAGCATCTCGACCATGGGGTCAAAATCCTGTGCTTGCAGCAGCCTGGGGAGCGCTGGCTTTCTCAAGTTCAAGAGCTCAGAGCCTGTAGTTTAAGTAGCTTTAGCTGCAAAAAATGTCTTTGCCACTTTTATTTGATAGGAAAGGGGCTACAAAGGTCAGGTGTAGCCTACATCCGGCTATGAGCATAGTCAGATCTGGTCACCTGTTTGTGAGGTTGAGGAGAACTTTGGCCCCAAATACACCCTTTATTGGACGGCTTCCTCCCCCACTTACTGGACTGCCAGAAATGCCATCTTGGTCCCGTGAGTCAAGGCAGCTGTGTTTCCTGGAACAGTGGTCACTGGGCAGTCTGCACTCTGCGTCGGTTTTAAAGGTACAGCATCTTACGCTTAAAGCCCTGTGCTAGATGCCAGGTGTAGGGAGAAAGGTACANAGGTGTGGGGAGAAAGGTACAAGGGAGCTCGGTGTGCGGTCCTCGTGTCTGTGAGGCTTACACCTGGTTAGCAGCAGGACTGGGCTTCCCTGGTGGCTCAGACAGTAAAGAATCTGCCTGCAATGCAGGAGACCTGGGTTTGATCCCTGACTTGGGAAGATCCCCTGGAGGAGGGTGTGGCAACTCACTCCGGTATTCCTGCTTGGAGAATCCCCATGGACAGAGGAGCCTGGCGGGCTACAGTCCCTGGGGTTGCAGAGAGCTGGACACGGCCGAGCGACTAACAAGCAGAGCACAGCAGCAGGACTAGTAGGCTGTTAGGTTAGCTTTCGCCACCACAAGGCCCTGGGGGTCAGATTAGGCATATTTGATGGGAAAGAAAAGGTGTGTAACCACCATTCTGCCCTCTGTTTCTCTGTTTGGTTTATGCTTGCATGCTCAGCCGTGTGCAACTCTTTGCAACCCTATAGATTAGCCCGCCAGGCTCCTCTGTCCGTGGGATTCTCCAGGTAAGAAACTGGGGTGATTGCCGTCTCCAGGGGCTCTTCCTGACCCAGAGACTGAACCTGCCTCTCTTGCATCTCCTGCATTGGCAGGCGGGTTCTTTACCACTAGCACCCCCTGAGAAGCCCCATGTTTCTGTGAACTTGGCTCTTTTAGATGACTCATATAAGTGGATTAATTGCTCCCATTTTACCAGCATCGCCAGGCCGACCATTGGCAACAAGAAGAACCAAGAGATATGGGGCATCGAATGCCGACTGTCACTGGAGAAGCCCAGTTATCTGTGAAGCCTCTGTTGCAAGCTGGTGTCTTCGTTTTTCTTTGAACAGGGAAAGTAAGCAGGAAGCCCAATTGTGGAGAGCTCAGCTATTTTCATTCTTGGTTTTCTGTTGCCTTCCTTCTACAAGTATATCAGAGAATCGTTGGAGACAGAAAACTATGAGGTGTTGCCTTTTAGAAATGACTATGAAACCTTTTATCACTGCTATACCCTTAAGAGCCTCAGCTCTACACTTTTTGAAATTTTAGGGGGAGTGAGCCTATAATTTCAAGACACCTTAAATAGCAAAATTTGAACCACATCTTCCAAGTGCCATTCTTCATAAATCTATTTAGAATCAAGCTTAAAAATCACCACCAGCAAATCATTTTTCGTAGCCTATATGGCAACTGAATGTTCTTCTATTTAATTTTCCATCACTGCTTTATTATAAAACATAGGTTGCAAAAAATAATCTATTTGTATTGTAAGCTGAAAAGAATGAGAATCATAGAGTCGATCTGCAGCAATCTCTTCTGAGGATGGCAAGAAAACCAGACATTTCAACTGCGCCTTTAGATTCTCAGTCAGGTTGATGGAAAAAAATAGCCCAGGTCACTCACCTTAAAACCTAAACAAAGAAACAAGCAGTCGGCCAACCAGAGGTGTAGAATCGGTATAGAATTTAAAGGCTCAAGAGAGTTTTCTGTGACAGTTAACCTGGGGTATCCTCTAATGCACATTAATGAAGTCTCCTTTATGTACAGTTGGGAAGGTGCCCTGGAGGAGGACATGGCAACCCACTCCAGTATTCTTGCCTGGAGAATCCCATGGACAGAGGAGCCTGGCGGGATACAGTCCATGGGGTTGCAAAAAGTCGCACATGACTGAACGACTAATACTAATACGTATAAGTGGAACCAGGCAGTATTTATCCTTCTCTGTCTGAATTACTTCATTTTGGGTAATGCCTTCCAGGTTCACCCAAGTCGTCGTGACTGGCACAGCTTCGCTCTTTGTAAAGGCTGAATAATATTCTATCCTATGTCGTACCGTATTTTCTTCTTTCCATTCATCCTTCAGTGGACTCATATGTGGTTTCTATATCTTGACTACTGTGAATAGTGCTTTAGTGAACATGGGGGTGTGCATATGTCTTTAAGATTCTGATTTGAACTCTTCTGAATGAATACCCAGAAATGGGATTTTTTAAAAATTATGGTAGTTTTATTTTTAATTTCTTGAGGAAGCTCCACACTGTTTTCCATAGTGGATGCACCATTTTGCATTCCTATCAACATGCAGGGGTAGATATCATCATTTACCAACTTCCTTTGATCAACTTTCAGAAGATTATCATGGCCTTGGGATATTATATGTATTTTTTAAGGATCAGAGCTTGGCAGCTTTTTAGAGATATGTATGATGCCCACCTCCCTGTGCCCTTTGTATTTTTCAATTTTTTCTGGGTCACTAAATTTGTCTTAAGATTATAAGAGATACGGAAAGGCTTTGACTTTGTCCCACCATTCAAAGTTAGAAATTATTATATCCAGGACTTTAAATCTTATTGTATCCGTCATTTTATTATTTATTGGTGATTTCCCCAGCCAAACATCTGCCTCACACTTGCTTTTAATTGCAATGGTCCTGAAAGAGTCAGAAATCCCTGAGGGGAGAAGTTTTTCATCTGGGATGCCAACATCAACTCAAGACCTTTTGTAAATATTAGTGCTCTCAAAATAATGAAGTCTTCAGTTTCCTCACTTTCATTAAAACCAACCACTGAATCAGAGCTTAATGTCTTCACATTTTGCCCTCCTGTCAGTGAGGTTATGGCAGCTAAAGAATACTGACTATGTAATTTATTTGTAGGAGGCATGTAGAGAACTTGCTATGTTCCCACCTTCATGTCTTCTATTAATTTGCTAACTTGGGACTCCTCTGGTGGTCCAGTGGTTAAGGCACTGCCTTCCAATGAAGGGGGCATAGGTTCAGTCCCTGGTCAGGGAACTACAGTCCTACATGCTTCCAGGCATGGCCAAATTGTTTTTTTTTTTTTTAATTTGCTAACTTATTGTCACTTTCCCATCACTTATGGAAAAACCCCTCCGAGATGAAGTAGCTTACGGAAGGTCACATATTTACGTGAATGCTGGTAGGCTTGTCCTTTGGCAGCTAGGTGATTCTTGGTGAACTGGAGACTTCTCTTCTTATTATAGCTTGGAGAAGAGCTAGCCCATCGCTCGGTTCACTGGAGCAGCATGCCAGGAATATTGCATAACTTTGTTGTTCAGTCACTAAGCTGTGTCCAGCTCTTGCAACCCAGGGACTGCAGCACTCCAGGCTGCCCTGTCCTTCATTATCTTCCAGAGTTTACCCAAGTTCATGTCCATTGAGTCGGTGATGCCATCCAACCATCTCATCCTCTGCTGTTCTCTTCTTCTGCCTTCAATCTTTCCCAGCATCAGAGTCTTTTCCAATGAAAAGAGAGTTGGACGATAAAAAAGGCTAGGCACCAAAGAATTGATGCTTTCAAACTGTGGTGCTGGAGAAGACTCTTGAGAGTCCCTTGGATCTGAAAGAGATCCAACCAGTCCATCCTAAAGGAAATCAGTCCTGAATATTCATTGGAAGGACTGATGCTGAAGCTGAAGCTCCAGTACTTTGGCCACCTGATGCAAACAGTTGACTCATCTGCTGCAAACAGCCAACTCATTGTATGACTTACCCAAGCTGAAAACATTCAGTTGCTCCCCTATGGGGACCACCCTTCCTACAACATATTTCACAGCATTTCTAAATATAAGGTGTGTGTCAGATCAATTGACTCCAGTTCTGAGCCTTCGTTTACACTACTCATCTTGCCTGGGTACTCTTTTTTCTTCTTATGCAAAAATTTTCCTACTTCTACTTCAAAGTCTGACATAAATTCTACTTCCATTAAAACCCATCTGGTTTTGACATGCTTTAAAGAGCTTTTCACTGAGTGTATTTACCACACTTCCTGTCTTTGTTGTCCACTTGAGTCATGAAAACGGTATGTATCACAAGACAACATTATTTAAGCATCTGGACGGTGGATGGCTTCCATGTACCTTGTTGAACTTGACCATGGAGGCAATGAGGACGTACTCACGTGTGTGTGCTAAGTTGTTTCAATCGTGTCTGACTCTTTGCAACCCTATGGACTGCAGCCTGCCAAGCTCCTCTGTCCATGGGAGTTTTCCAGCAAGAATACTGGAGTGAGTTTCCATGCCCTCCTGGGGAGTCTTCCCTACCTAGGGATTCAGCTCACGTCTCTGACGTTTCCAGCAGTGGCAGGCAGGCTCTTTACCACTAGCGCTGCCTGTGACGCCCACTCATGTGTGGCTAGTGCAAAAACTTCCAGAAAGAATTCTTTACTTTTCTGTGCCACCAGGGTCTTCCCAGGTAACTCAGTGGTAAAGAATCTGCCTGCAATGCAGGAGACTTGGGTTCGATCCCTGGGTTGGAAAGATCCTCTGGAGGAGGGCAGGACAACCCACTTGAGTATTCTTGCCTGGAGAATTCCATGGACAGAGGAGCCTGGTGGGCTACAGCCCATGGGATCACAGAAGAGTCAGACATAACTTAGTGACTGTTGGCAACAACAGTGCCAAAGTTCAAATTTGCTTGCTTTAAATTTTTAACCCCAATCCCCGATCTGCCCTTATGGCCCTGTCTCATGAAGCATGTTGGGCTGGGGTTGCTATGCTGTGTGTCAAGGGCAGTGCGGTGTGTTTCCAAGCTAAAGTTTTTTTTCTGTATGTTGTCACAGATGCATTTGCCTGCCTCCCTTTTTATCCGGGGGTCTTCCTTTTAATTTGTTTTTAATTGCCTATTTAACACACCTAGCAATTAAGGTGAAATGGCTCTTTGACAAATGTGAGAGCTTTTTAATTAGTGTTAATTGCTTTTGTTAATTAAAAGTAATGCTTTATATTGTGTTATTGGTATTCTCTTCTATAAAACTGGATTAATGAGTTCCAATCAATCCTGGTACAAAAGGACTTTGCTTTGTGATCATCGGGACTTGAGGCATTGCATTCTCAGAGGCTGAAAAAACATGGCTAGGATTTAAGGAGAAGTTACCAGGGGAGGCAGGTGATTTGGTTGCTGGCTTGGACGACTCCCACCAGTTTGGAAGTTCCTTGAAAGTCCTTGGTGAGGAGTGATCTCCGCTGATGCATCAGAGGGTATGTCTCATCCTCTGTTGTCCCCTTCTCCTTTTGCCTTCAGTCTTTCCCAGCATCAGTGACTTTTCCAATGAGCTGGCTGTTTGCACCAGGCAGCTGAAGTATTGAAGCTTCAGCTTCAGCATCAGTCCTTCCAATGACTGTTCAAAGTTGATTTCCCTTATGAATGACTGGTTTGGTCTTCTTGTGGCCCAAGGCACTCTCAAGAGTCTTCTCCAACACCACAGTTCAAAAGCTTCAGTTCTTGGGCACTCAGCCTTCTTGAGGGACCAACTCTCACGTCAGTACATGACTACTGGAAAAACCATAGCTTTGGCTGGACGGAGCTTTGTTGGTAAGGTAATGTCTCTGCTTTTTAACACACTGTCTAGGTTGTTGGCAGCATAGGTATCTGGGGTTTTCTGCCTTCCACAGCAGTCTTCTTTGCAAGCTCACACTTTTGAGTCTCTCCAACCCTTGGGACACCATTGACCGTAGCAGTTCAGATCGTTGTCCTTCACTGAGGGCTTGGAGGAAACAACGGCCCGCACATAGTGCTACCTGTGCGGCAGGTCAGCACCGCTCCAGGGTCCTTGGTCCTCTGCCTTGGGAAGCGGTCCTGTCCTGGTAAACTTGTGCTCCATCCCCTCCATCCAGAACCCTCAGGTTCTGTCTGAGTTCTCCTGGCTCCTATCGGTACCAGTGGCCTTGGCCGATTCCAGAGGGGCCTCCAGTTTCGGGAAGACCTTTGATAGTAACCCTGGAATGGGGGCGGGGAGAGGAGACTTTGATTTGCCCTCCTCAGTCCGTCACTGGATGCAGCCTGACCTCGCCCACCCTGGGAAGGGGCGTGGCTTGAAGACATTAGGAGTTGGCCACCAAAACTCCCCCTAGACTTGGGAATGTGCACTTCAGTCCTGGAGGAGGGAATCTGGACCACGGTCTGAGGCATCCACTTCTCTTGTTTATATAGATGACTTGGCAAACAGATAGGAAAACACTTCCATCCGTTAGGTCAACAGCTGGAGCGAAGCATATTTCATTTCTGTTCACTTGGAGTATGAAGTCTTGATGTGCACACATTTTTATAGAAAAGAAGTCCTTCCACACAAAGCTGGCTTGGGTACCATGCTGGTCCTCTCTCTCTTGGTTCTCACATTCACCCCTACTCTTAGCTTGCTCTGCTCTATGTCGTGGGGACCCCATTTTCCAGGCTGTTTCAGATCCTGGTTGGGCCAAGGGCAGACTGGATGGAAGGCTGAGTGGAGGTAGGAGGCATGATATTCCCTCCACCTCCCACTCTCTTGCTCAAGGGGGAGGCTCCAGCACTCACAGACTGATGACCACAGCCCCTGGTCTCTTGAGTGGAGCTGTGCGCTCCCCGCGCCGCCCCCCCACCAGCCTTGCAATGGTAGCATCTGTCTTTGTCTTGCCTTGCCAGGCCCTGCTTCTTCACCAATGAGATGGAATTGCCAAAAACCTATTTCTTGTATTAAATATCCTCTGTTTAAAATATCCAGAATAGCTTTAATTAATCCCCAGTTTTTGGACACGGAAGCTGTTTCTTCTTTGTTACTAGAAGTATACAGCTGTGACCATCCTTGGCACTAAATCTCTGTGCACACCGATGGTTATTTTATAAAGCTAAAATCCCAGAGGCGGAGGAATTACTGGCTCAAAAGATTTAAAACTCTTGTCCAGCTATTGCTAGCTTTCCTTCCAGAGGGTTTTCCTAGCTGCTAACCTTCTCTTGGTCCCTGTGACTGAAACCTTCTCCTGGACCTTCCAAGCCCTAGGTTTTCAGTTTACAGCCTGTGGCTGCCGATAGCACACCATGATGTACACGGTGGCCATGACCGAGTGCTGTCCACAGCATAAAGCTGAGTCTTGTTTTTCAAAAAGCCAGTTTGGCCGCCTGTGTCTTTCGATTGGGTTGTTGATCTGTTCACATTCTGGTCTGCTTCTCCTGGAGTGATGCACCTGCTGTCTGAGCAGCAATGGGGTGGGGTGGGAGCCCCTGGTCTCCTGATGTGGAGGCTCTCCTTATGAATGAGTTGGTGTAGGGTCGATCGAAGGCTCAGTATTGCCAGTTCATTGTACCTGAGGTAAACATTCTGCCCCACCAGGTAGGAGCCTCATCTTTTCAGCCATTCTTCCCTGGAATTCTGAAAGGCTGAGAAGCACCGGTCGCCTATGCCTTTCAAAGCGAAATTGTAGCTCCACTGGGATGAGGTGGGGAGAGGAGCCCTGTCTTCTTGGCTGGACTGCCCAGATTAGAGCGCTTGTGATGGAGTTACCGAGGGTGGGGGTGACAGTGGGCTCAGGTTTCCTAGACCCTCACTGTTCTTACTGAGCCTTAATCGGTTTTCTTGACTATTTCTCCAATTGCTAAATGCCCTCAGGACAGTCCCCAGGAGGTTTAGATGACTGTTTTAAAAAATAATTTTCACTAGTTAAGTGGTTGCTTTTCCAGGGAGAATGGAATCATTAGACTCCCCATTCATTCCAAAATTCTTCTAAAGGCAACTCTGAACTACATGAATATAAACGTTTCCTTTTTCTTTTTTTTCAATTGCCTAGCATGTGGGCTGTAATTCACCATTTTTGTCTGATGGAAAAGGTTTAGCATAAATATCTTTATTGCAATAAGTGACTGAGTCTCCTGATACGACATTAAATATTTGTAATGCTACAGTTTTGATCCAGAAAGGAAACTCACAGTTATAGCTGCAGTTCTTGCTCCATGAATATTTAACCCAACAACTTGTGAATTTTTATTACTGAATGCCTTTGGACCAGTGGTCCTATTATAGATTTAAATCCTCAACTTGGTCTTAGAGATAAATTTATTATTTGGTATTTGCTCCCTAGGGAGAGATTTAGTCTAGCTAGATTTTTATGGGGTTTTATGACCAGACAACAATGCTCTACAGAGGTCCTTAAAATGTCTAGTCATGTGTGCATTCTGTTCAAACACTCTGAGATTTTGATGTTTGCTGGAGAATTTATCCACTCTCCTTTATCCATACTGCAGACCAAGATGCCAAAGAAACCAAAGCAAGTAGCCAAGTGACCTTTATGCTGTGTTCTCTGATCTTTGGTGAAGTTGAGTGTGGCAGGGGTGTATTTTATTTTCTCCCCTTTGCCTTTGTGATGTGAAGAACTGACTCATTTAGAAAGACCCTGATGCTGGGAAGGATTGCAGGCGGGAGGAGAAGCGGACGACAGAGGATGAGATGGTTGGACGGCATCACTGACTCCATGGACATGAGTCTGAGTGAACTCCGGGAGCTGGTGATGGACAGGGAGGCCTGGCCTGCTGCAGTCCATGGGGTCTCAGAGTCGGACTCGACTGAGCCACTGAACTGAACTGCCTTTATTTTGGCCGCATCTTGCATGTTTGCAGGATCTTAGTTCCCCCAGCCAAGGGCTCCCCAGACCCTCAGCAGTGAAAGCACCAGGTCCAGTGAAAGTCCTAACCGCTGGACTGCCGGGGAACTCCCTCCCCTTTGTCTGTTAAGGATTGCTGTTGTTTTTCAGTTGGGCTTCCCCGGTAGCTCAGCTGGTAGAGTCTGCCTATAATGTGGGAGACCTGGGTTCGATCCCTGGGTTGGGAAGCTCCCCTGGAGAAGGGAAAGGCTACCCACACCAGTATTCTGGCCTGGAGAATTCCATGGACTGTAGAGTCCATAGGGTCACCATGGCTGACTCTTTTGTGACCCCATCAACTGTAGCCCACCAGGCTCTTCTGTCCATGGAATTTCCCAAGCAAGAATGCTGGAGCAGGTTGCCACATCCTTCTTCAGGGAATTTTCCTGACCCAGGGGTCAAACCCACGTCTCTTGCATTGCAGGCGGATTCTTTACCACTGAGCCACCAGGGACGCCTTTTAAGGTTTACTTACAAGGATTTGTCAGTATCCTTCATATATCTAATATACTATGCTCTATGTACATATTTCCCATATAATATTTGAATCCTTGACATGTATGGAGGATCCATTTAAGCCACACTTACAAAGTAAGTGGCCGGTTAGAACGTTATCATGTGAGTTATAGCTTTTAACCAGGTATCATTTAAAAATTATTTACTTCTTTGTGTCGGTGCTGGGTCTTCATTACTCTTTATGGGCTTTTTCTAGTCCTGGCGAGCAGGGGCTACTCCCTAGTTGCAGGGCAACTAGAGAAAAGCTGCTCACTGTGGTGAGTTTGCTCGTGGCTCACTGGCTCTAGGGTGCACGGGCTTCAGTAGTTGTGGTGCATGGGCTTAGATGCCCCTCAGCATGTGGGATCTGCCCCGAACGGGGATCAAACCCAGGTCCCCTGCACTGGCAGGCAGATTCTTAACCGCTGGATCACCAGGGAAGTCTAACCAGATACAGTTTTAATTCAACCCTTGGAAACTGGCTAGTCATCCCTCCTTTTCCTCTATCAACCAAAAGCTTATTGATGACTTACAATGGGTAATACTCCAAGTGGTATCTCAGGGATATGAAGAAATATCAGCCTGACTCTCTTGCAAGGACCCCTGTCAGGCAAAGCTCCATGTGTTAAATTATGAAGCAGACAAAACCTTGTTCTTGTCTTTTGGGTTCTCCTTTAAAACAAATTCTTCTATGTGTTCCTTCTCTCAAATACTATCTGCCCTTTTATCTTGCCCTTCCTTTCATGCTTTTGAACACTGTTTTGAAAGGATATTTCCACTACATGGATCCAGGTGGTGTGTCTGTCTTCTAAAGGAAATTGTGGGTCCAGCACTTCTGGTTGTATAGACCATGCCCCGTGAAGGGCACCTAGCCAACGTGGCAATGTGATGGGCTGGAGTCAGACCTTACTTTCCCAATCCTGAGTCCCTGTGGACTGTTCTGGAAAATGGGATCTCACTATAGCTTCTATGCCCTAATCCTAAATGGATCCCCTTTGACTAATTCTTCTAAAAGTACTGTGTATGCAAGCTGACATCCCGAATATCTGAGTTTTAATATCTGAGTTTTAAGGAATATCTGAGTTTTAAGCACAGTAATATCCCCGTGCTTTACTAGGAGTTATCGAGAAGTCAGGGAGAAGATAGACTATTTTAGGGGGTCAGAGGGCTACCTGTGATTATGAACTCCTAAGGTGAAGTTTGAAGTCTGCCCTGCTTCCATATGGAGTAGACCGAATGCTTGGCAGTCTTATATCCTGTATATTTGTGAGAAAGAGACCAGTTCCTCCCGTATTGGTTAGGACGTAAGACTGGAAAACTCTGATGGGGGGTTTGAGTTAAGACTTGAGCTGTATATGTTCCTGGGGAAGAAAGGATGATGAATTAAAACGGTTCCAAGAAACAGTAATGCAGGCGGGTGGTCAGTGTCAGTGATCTTGGCCAAGACAGGGTCAGGGAGCCTGGGTTAGGGTCACTGGAAAGAGTCAGCCCAGGCACAGATGATCACTAAGATCAAAACTGGGGACCTGGAGTCCAAAGATTAGATGGAAAGTCCAACGTAAGCACCCAGTTGAAGTCTGATTGAGGAGGACAGTCATATAAACCACCACCAGACTCCCCCACAACACCCTTCTATGCTTTTCACATTTGAGGTAAACAAAGAATTAGAGAAAACTATTGAGGGCAGGAGGAGAACGGAGAGACAGAGGGTGAGATGGTTGGACGGCATCACCGATGGACAGGGCTTTGAGCAAGCTCCAGGAGATGGTGAAGGACAGGGAAGCCTGTTGTGCTGCAGCCCATGGGGTCGCCAAGAGTCGGACACGACTGAGCGACTGAACAGCAGCTGATGATGAGCTGGGACAGCACATGGCACACCAGGGCACTTTATGGAATCTTTGAACGGGACTAGTGTCTGTCTTTCTGCTTAAGGAGAGAAGAAAGAGAAAGCAGGAAGACTTGGGCTCTTCCCAGAGTCGAGAGCAAAGCCTTTTGGCAGAATTGAGGGGAAAACATGGCCCTGGGGACACCTCTGGCTGCAGGCATGGAGGCCTTGGCTTTCTGCTTAGCTCTAGATGTTACTCTTTCGGCCATGACAACGGTGGGTCTGCTCTCAGTACACATGTGGGCAGCTCTTCCTTTTTCGGTTTAATGTTTCTTGGGAATCCGTGGCCAGAGGGTATCACTGAGACCCAGGTCTACCTGCCTCAAGGGCAGAAAGGAGAAGGAGAGAGAGAGAAAGTGCAGGAGAGTTAGTTGGTTCTATTACCGATTCTGTTTGAGTTTCTGTAGAGGGTTCAGTTCAGTCGCTCAGTCGGAAGGGGGTTTGTACACAATTAGCGCAAAGTCTGCAGAGAGCCAGTGCATTTTATGACTTTGTGATACTTAGGAGGGTGTTTCGTCTCTTATTTCTCTAACTTTGGAAACAGTTCAGTTCAGTTCAGTCGCTTAGTTGTGTCTGACTCTTTGCGATCCCATGAACCGCAGCACGCCAGGCCTCCCTGTCCATTGCCAACTCCCGGAGTCCACCCAAACCCATGTCCATCGAGTCGGTGATGCCATCCAGCCATCTCATCCTCTGTCGTCCCCTTCTCCTCCTGATCTCAATCTTTCCCAGCATCAGGGTCTTTTCAAATGAATCAGTTCTTTGCATCATGTGGCCAAAGTGTTGGAGTTTCAGCTTCGACATCAGTCCTTCCAATGAACACCCAGGACTGCTCTCCTTTAGGATGGACTGGTTGGATCTCCTTGCAGTCCAAGGGATTCTCAAGAGTCTTCTCCAACACCACAGTTCAAAAGCATCAATTCCTTGGCGCTCAGCTTTCTTCACAGTCCAACTCTCACATCCATACATGACTACTGGAAAACCATAGCCTTGACTAGACAGACCTTTGTTGGCAAAGTAATGTCTCTGCTTTTTAATATAAAGGATGCTTATTGGCCCCTATTTTGTTGGAGAGACCAAGTATGCAAATTGAACCCAATATTTATAAAAAAATCTTGGTGATTAGAATTTTAAATGGTAATTTATTAGTGATTAGGTATTGCAAAGATACTTGGCTGCATTCAACAAGAAGGGCTGCTCATGTAGCCACTAATAATCCAACTATTATGCACAGAACTGAAGAATTGTTTCTCCTTAAGTGATGTGCTCTCCTATTTATTACAATAATTAAAATAGTTAGCAATGACTCTAAGAATTTTGTTTTGTAAAATTTGTTTACAAACCGACAAAAAAAGTGAAAGTTGCTCAGTCATGTCCGACTCTTTGCGATCCCATGGACTATACAGTCCGTGGAATTCTCCAGGCCAGAATACTGGAGTGGGTAGCCTTTCCCTTTTCCAGGAGCTCTTCCCAAACCAGGGATCGAATCCAGGTCTCCCACATTGCAGGTGGATTCTTTACCAGCTGACCTATGAGGGAAGCCCCAAACTGACAATGCCTTCTTTTTTTAAGTCATTTTTCACTTCTACAAGAGGGAACAAACACAGATGTGGCTGTGAACTCCAACCATGCGCTGGAAAGTGTTTAATTCCAGGCAAAAGGAGAAGGGGCCGCAGAGAATGAGATGGTTAGGGAGCATCACAAACTCAAAGGACACGAATCTGAGAAAACTCCTGGAGACAGTGGAGGACAGAGGAGCCTGGCGTGCTGCTGCCCGTGGGGTCACGAAGGGTCAGGCATGACGCGGCGACTGAACAGCAGCCCCACCAGTATGGTGACACGCCTGCTGCACGTGACACGGCTTCACGACGAGCCTTTCTCGCTGGCAACGCTGTCCTCAGCGCTTCCACGTGCGCAGTGTTTTGTTGGGTGGTTGCATGTCTTGGGGATGATTGACATGTGGCTTAGCAATTGCCATTTCCCCCCAGGGATACCAGAATGCTTCATGTAGGTTTCCAGAGCTCTTAGGACAGGAAAAAGCTTCTTAAGGTAAAGAGAATGAGTATCTGCCAGGCTCAGTACTAGGAATATGATGTCATCTACTTTAATGGGGGTTCTTGAGGTTGGCTCATCTGCAGCTCCAACAGAGAGACTTATTAAAAAGTGGATTCCTATGTCTATCCCTGATGAATCTATCATGGCAGGTTTGAGCATCTCTACTTTTTAATAAGAAAATCCTGACATACACAAGATGCTTGTCAATAAACCTCATGTGTTCCCTTCTAGTAATTTTCAAACAGCCACATCCTGGACACTTGTATCATGAAAACTGGTGAGTTATTGATAATCTTTCCTTATTTCATTGTAAATTACAACGGACAGTAAAGCATGATATAACATACCAGAGCTTAAAATGCAAAGGATCAATTCTGTTCAATAACTCAATTTATCAATTTCAGACTGTAAACATATTTAAATATTTGGATAAGTGTTAACAGCCTCTGTTTTGTTGGCTGAAACTTAGATATGCTATTAGCATTGATCAATAATTATTATTTGTAGGATTCTCGCTGGATCAACACAGCCTGGAGTGCCCCTCATGTATGAGCTCTATCTTGTGTTAAAAGTTTTCAGGCCCCAGGAAAAATGGTCTGAAAGAATGCGCTTACTGGAGAAAAATACAGTTAAAATGAGAGTTTTGATCTATAGTCATTGATTTTGGCAACTTGGCCTCTCAGAGTAAAAACCAGTTTTAAGTGTTTTTGAAAAAGGATTATGAAGGATTTGCATCTGTTTAATGTGAACTACAGTTCTGCAAGTTGCCGGAAATGTCACCATCCCCGATTTAATTCTTTAAATTACGGTTTCGGGTGTGTCTGTCACACGAAAAGTGCTGTTTCATGTCCGTCTAATGACATTTTAGCGGTATTGCAACAGAGTGCACAGGCCCCTGTGGCTGAAACAGAAACGCTGCAGGTCTTAACATGTGTTCTTGGCCAAGGCAGGGCTCACTGAGCGCTGTGTGGAGTAGAGAACTAAGTGGGCTGTAACAGCGTCTGATACACCCTCTTCTCAACTCCACTCGCTTCTCTCCTCCTCAAAGGCGGATCCATTATGGACATCAGGAGTGGAAATCTTCTCAGGAATGTGGGCACCTGGTTTTTCTTAAGGGCCGCCCTCGATGGCAGAGGAGACAGGACCAGAACACCTGGAGTAAGTCTTGCTGCCCGTGTTAAGAGCCTTTCCCCTCCTCCAGGGCAGGCCCACCTCCTCTCCTCTCTTATCTTTCCTATCTCTCGTCTTTTCCTGGGAGCTCAGGGTGGGACTAGGGACCATCTCTGCGATGCTCTTTCAGCTCCCGCATCACTCTTACAGAAGCAGAGAGAGGGATGGGTTTTCTTCCTCCACCAAAACTGGCTGCTGTCTGTGTGTGCGCGTTCCCTTCTCATCCATACCGATGTCTTTCTTTATTATTATTCTTAAGCTTAGCAATTACTATGTAGGGTAAAAATTCCTCATGTTGAAGGAGGGGGAAAGAAAAAGGACTCAGAAATAACAGTGGCATGAACGGAAGAGAGGGAGAAGTCTGATCTCATTAAATGCCTACATTTGGAGAAGGTGGGGCTGGATTCTAGGAG
This sequence comes from Redunca redunca, assembly GCA_006410935.1. Taxonomy (NCBI): domain Eukaryota; kingdom Metazoa; phylum Chordata; class Mammalia; order Artiodactyla; family Bovidae; genus Redunca; species Redunca redunca. The sequence goes on along the minus strand of SJYQ01000097.1, from coordinate 661,480 downwards.
CTTCGAAAGCCAAGGTGACTGGCTTAAATTTGATGGAGAAGGGGAAAGGGGGCCAAGCGCACTCTGGGATGTAGGCACACCTGCAGGAAGTTTGCCGGGAGCACGTCCCAGGTCCCTGCCCAAGGAAGGGAGGAGGGCCTGTCGACAGCAGCCTCAGCTGACGGCCTTGGGAAAGACCTCGGAAGCTGGTGCATTTTCAGGGGCCCTGGCCTTGCTCCTCTCACACTGGCCAGTCACTGGCTGTGGCTCCCTCTGCCCCTGGTGGTGTGTCACGGGTGAAGGAGTGCTCCTCGTCTGAGAGCAGTTTGCAGAGAGGATGGCAGCCATGGCCCGTCATCTGGTGGGAGCGGGTGTGGAGAGTCCTTCACCCCTGAAGGAGGGTTGGGTGGCACACTCTGGGGTCCCTTACGGGGATCTTGCTGTCCGTCACTGCCGTGTCTTAAGGAATCTGTTGCCAGGGGCAAAATGCTTACTTGGAGGTTGGGTATGTCTTTGGCAGAATGACTGAGCGAGTCCTCCAACCCGTAAGGCAGGAAGCATCCTCGAAGGCTGTAGCTTGACGGCAAAGCTCTCTGGAGGAGGGAATGGCATCAATGCGAATCCTCGCTACCCCTAATGGGACTCGGTCACGTCCATCGTGCGCTTGACCGGCACTGTAGCAATATTTAAGCGTGCCATCTCGCTTCGCATTCAAAGCCTGATGGTGGTGGGCCGTGTTTCATTACCATTCTGCTGGTTGTCAGCATTTTTGTGATACAATTAGAGTCATGTAATTCCCAGAACAAATGAGCCATTTCGAATATTGTGAGTTGTGTAATTCAATATCATAAGAGCCCGTAGAATAATTGAGTTTAGAGAAACAAATATGCACAAGTGTGGACTGAACAATTTGGCGGACGAGGATCCTGAAAGTTCCTGACCCTCCTGATTGGGTCACCGCGAGAAAGTGACACCCAAGGAAAGAGCCACGCACCTGCGGCTCCATGGCCGCCTTGCTGAAGCTGCTCTAGTAAGGAGCAGGATCTCGTTTTCCCTTGGACCTTTGGACAGTGCAGTTCACGTAAGCGAGAACTGTAAATGTGATCTCTACTGTGAATAAAGAACAATTTAGTTTTCCTATTATAGAGATTCATCCAGAAGTGAATGTGTTTCATGTTCTTTTCAGGAAACACGTGTGGCTTTGAATCTTGGATTTCCCTATCTCAACTGAACTCATCAAACTGCTTTTAATGCTTCTTCAGGTCATGTGCTAAGGCAGAGGCAGCACGTGATGGCTGGGGAGATGACAGAAGGGGTCTGTGAGCTGCAGGGAATGTGCGAAAGGGAATGTGAGTGGGGGCTGGACGACCCAACCGCCTTGTGGAGCCAAGGAGAGCCATCTGCTTAGCTGCATCAGCCCGGACAGAGGGCCCAGCACTTCCAGGCTGTGCAGTGACTCAGTCGCGGCCCCTCCGCCTGCACCGCTGTGCGGCTGCCTGCAGCTGTTTCTCATGGGGCTGGTCAGTGGTCCTTGTGGCTGCTACAGCCCCTCCTGCGCCTGGAGTCTCACCCTGCAGTGCTCTGACCTTGTCCCTCACCGCCCACGCCTCTGGTTCTTTTGAAAAAAGTTTTATTGGAGCATAGCTGATTTGCAGTGTTGTATTAGCTTCTGCTGTACAGCAAAGTGACTCAGTTATGCATGCACACATAGCCACTCTTTTCCAGATTCTTCTCCCATGTAGGTCATCACAGAGCACTGAGTAGAATTGCCTGTGCTGTCCTGTAGGCCCTAAAGGAGATCAGCCCTGGTGTTCACTGGGAGGGCTGATGCTGAGGCTGAAGATCCAATCCTTTGGCCACCTGATGCGAAGAACTGGCTCACTGGCAAAGACCCTGATGCTGGGGAAGACGGAGGGCAGGAGGAGAAGGGGACGACAGAGGAGGAGATGGCTGGATGGCATCACCGACTCGATGGACATGAGTTTGAGCAAGCTCCGGGAGATGGTGAAGGACAGGGAGGCCTGGCGGGCTGCAGTCCATGGAGGTGCAAAGAGTCAGACATGACTGCATGAGTGAGCAACAGGGAAACAGTGGGTCCTGTTGCGTATCTATTTTATATATAGCAGTGTGTATTATCTATTTTATACATAGCAGTGTGTGCATGCTCGTCTCAATCTCCCGATTTATCCCTCCTCCCCTTACCCCCAGTAACCGTGTTTGTTTTCTCTATCTATGACTATTTCTGTTTTGTAAATAAGTTCCTCTGTACCATTGTGTTTTTAGATTCCACATGGAAGTGATGTCATATGGTATTTGTTGATCTCTGACTACTTCACTTAGTATGAGCGTCTCCAGGTCCATCCATGTAATGCAAATGCCACTCGTCCATTCTTGATTCTTACCCACCACCTGTTTCATTTTCCTCTCAGTGGGTTAATCTAGCAAGGAACCCACTTTATAACTTATTTAGATATGTCGCTATTTCATCTGTGGAGGGGAGACCACCCTGCAGGGTGAGTTCTAACCTGTCCTCACAGCCAGGGGGCTCTCTCAGTGATACCGATCTTCCTTTAGGGTCCCACCTTGGACCACCCCCACCTCGTATCTTGGAGGTGCAGAGGTAGAACATTTCTGCTTATCGTCTCCATTTCTGCAAATGAGAACTGAAAATAGAAGGACTTCAGTTCAGTTCAGCTGTGTCCTACTCTTTTCTACCCCACGGACCACAGCAGGCCAGGCCTCCCTGTCCATCACCAACTCCTGGAGTTTACTCAGACTCATGTCCATCGAGTCGGTGATGCCACCCAACCATCTCATCCTCTGTCGTCCCCTTCTCCTCCTGCCTTCAATCTTTCCCAGCATCAGGGGAAAAAGCATCACTTTTCCAGGGAGTCAGTTCTTCACATCAGGTGGCCAAAGTATTGGAGTTTCAGCTTCAGCATCAGTCCTTCCTATGACTAGAAGGAATTAAGCAATTGAAACGTCCCAAGAGTTGGGGAATGGTTAACATGTGGCATATCTATATAATAGGATCTTTTAAACCCATTAACTGGGTTGCCAGGCAAATATTTAATGACCATAACGACTGAGGGAAATGCTCATGATGAAACATGAAGTGGTGAGCAGGAGGTACTATTGTGGAATTTCAGTAGTTAGCATTCTGGGAGCCACCCTGAGGCTCCAGCACGTGTTACAAGGTTACTGAGGGTGTATCTGAGCCCGGCAGACTCTGAGTCTGTGCCGTGAGGCGAGGAAGGGGGCGCTCCTTAGCCAGAAGGGCGGCCGGCCCTGGTGTCTACACATCCTCGTGGCCATGTCTCAAAACCGTTTGTTGGTTTATACTTTCCAGATATTCACTGACTTGCCCCCATCAATCAGTTCCATTTCTTTGTAAAACACAGTTCCCCAAAGAACACCAACTTCCAGTCTTGCTGAAATAAAAAGTGAAACAGTCAAAAAAGGCAATGGTCCTAGAAAACATAACCCAAACTTCAAAAGTATAGAATGCCAAATTCAATCATAACATACAGCTGTGAAGTGACGAAGGCGGCCATACGTTCTCTTTATAAACAAGCAAAGCAACCTGAGAAGTGGCAGTGAGGATTCTGGGCAGTGCCAAAATTGTTCAAGCGAGAAAGGAAGTTTGATTAAAACCGAGAAAGTTGGTTGATGTGAGGTGGGGACGTGCATGTGATTGAGTATGTCTCATGTGAAAAGGATGTTTTGCTAGGATCCCAAGAGTCTGTGCAAATGACCCTGTGATGCTACCAGTGCTGAAATTTCTAGGGTCTCCATTAACCAACGATCTATCACAGGTCAGCGGGGCAGGGACACTGGGGTCCTGGGCAGACACACTTCCTCTGGAGCCTAGAGGTTGCTGGAGGAGCCAGGCGGTGGGGGACACATGTTGAGTAGAGTGAAGTGAAGTGAAAGTCGCTCAGTCGTGTTTGACTCTTTGTGACCCCATGGACTATACAGTCCATGGAATTCTCCAGGCCAGAATACTGGAGTGGGTAGCTTTTCCCTTCTCCAGGGGATCTTCCCAACCCAGGGGTTGAAGCCAGGTCTCCCATATTGCAGGCAGATTCTTTACCAGCTGAGCCACAAGGGAAGCCCGTTTAGTAGAGACCAAACCAGGTATTTAAAAAGCCTGACATAGAAAAGAACTTATGGTTACCAAAGGGGAAATGAGCAGGGGGGTCCCTTTGCCCCGACATGGGGTCATGTGATGGGGAGTACTCGATCCATGGCGCCCCATGTCCGGTCCAGCACGTGATCTCTGCTACAAGCCCAGCACCGCTTTCCACATCAGGAAGCCCTCTGCAGCAGAGGCAGAGTTTTACTGGGAACGGCAGGTGTGTGCTTTAACTCTCCTGCGTTTGCCAGAGACCTGTCTACTCCTGGTCCCAGGGCCTGTATCTGCCGGGCACATGGCCCACCTGGGCAGGCGCTGGGTTTGCAGAGCTCGCTTCTGCCCTGGGGCACTCCTGAGCCTAGGTTTGGGAACTAGCATATGTCAGACTGCAGAATCTTGTCCCAGCCTATTATCAGTTGACTTGAAAGGCTGCAGAAGAGGCCACTGGGCTTTTTTTTTTTTTGGTGGAAGGTGATACAAGTTGCAACAATTCCTTGATGGTAAGGGGTTATTTTGATCTGTCCTGGACCACCGGAGGCATAAAACTTCACTATTGGAGCAAACTGGCAAGACTCTGAATGTCCACAGAAATTTTTTTCCCAGTAACTGGCCAGGATAGATCTCACTGGGACACACAGAAGTAACATGTAACATGTAACTGTTCATGTTGTCTGACTCTGGGTCGTGATTTGGAAACACCATTGGAATTTATGGCTTAGAATTCTAGATCTTGTTCAAGCTACCGGTATGTTACCTTTTCATTTGAACTGTTGTCCTGGAAACCTCTGAAGCAACTGGAGGTGGAACAAATTCCTGTGTAGCTTTCGGCTACAGGGTCTCTTTTCTACGTCTGAACGTGGGTCTCTCGAGGGGATCAGAATGGCTCACAGACCTTCAATCTCTGCAAAAGGAGCATCCTTGGGAAGTTTTATGAAGGAAACACACTTGTGCTCCATTTTGCGGCCTCTCATCTCTGCAGTGACTCTGTGATAATACGTGTGTTTAAAAATCCATTACAGTGGGGCGTCGAGAGATGGTAGATTGTTTTGAATTTGTGTCAGCACCATAAACAATTTCACATCTCAAATGAGATTTCTACTCGAACACTCATGCTAGAGTGCCGTGTAAGACACCGACAGGTTTGAGCAAATAGCACGGGGCTGCTTGGGCTTTAACATATTGGGATAGATAAAAATGTATTATTCATCTCAACTCGTTTGGCTGCTTTGAGATGCAAAATTATTTCTGTGGCCAGTTCTGAATAAATATGTGAGCTAGCACCTTAGTGATCTTGACATGTTCATCTAGCTTGATGTGAAATGTAGAAATTCCACCTCACACTGCAGTTTGACCTTCTCTTCTTCAGGGTCTAATGGCACTTTTACCTGCTATTCTTGACATTGCTATTTAAAAAAAATTTATTGGGGGTATTTATAGGGACTTCCTGGTGGCTCAGACGGTAAAAGCATCTGCCTGCAATGAGGGAGACCCGGGTTTGATCCCTGGGTCGGAAAGATCCCCTGGAGAAGGAAATGGCAACCCACTCCAGTACTCTTGCCTGGAAAATCCCATGGACAGAGGAGCCTGGTAGGCTATAGTCCATGGGGTCGCAAAGAGTTGGACACGACTTAGTGACTTCACTTTATTGGGGGTATGTATAGTTGCTTTAGCAGAGAAAGCAATGGCACCCCACTCCAGTACTCTTGCCTGGAAAATCCCATGGATTGAGGAGCCTAGTAGGCTGCAGTCCATGGGGTTGCTAAGAGTCGGACACGACTGAGCAACTTCCTTTCACTTTTCACTTTCATGCATTGGAGAAGGAAATGGCAACCCACTCTAGTGTTCTTGCCTAGAGAATCCCAGGGATGGGGGAGGCTGGTGGGCTGCCGTCTATGGGGTCACACAGAGTCGGACACGACTGAAGCGACTTAGCAGCAGCAGCAGCAGTTGCTTTAGAATGTTGTGTTAATTTCTGCTGTGCAACAAAGTGAATCAGCTATATGTTTGCATATATCCCCTCCCCCTTGAGGCTCCCACCCCTGATCCCATCACTCTAGGTCATCACAGGGCACTGAGTTGAGCTCTCCATGTTGTCCAGCACCTTCCTGCTAGCTACCTGCTTTAACAGCTGGTAGTGTAGATATGCCAATCCTAATCTCCTAGTTCATCCCGCCCTCCTGTCTGTGTCTCTGTCCCTGCCCTGGAGAAAGTTTCATCTGAACACATTTCTACATTCCATATATATGTGTTGGCTTCCCTGGTGGCTCAGCTGGTAAAGAATCTGCCCGAAGTACAGGAGACCCGGGTTTGATTCCTGGGTGGGGAAGATCCTCTGGAGAAGGAACGGCTACCCACTCCAGTCTTCTTGGGCTTCCCTGGTGGCTCAGATGGTAAAGAATCTGCCTGCAGTGCAGGAGACCTGGGTCCTATCTCTGGGTTGGGAAGATCTCCTGGAGAAGGGAATGGCTACCCACTGTGGTATTCTGGCCTGGAGAATTCCATGGACAGAGGAGCCTGGGGGGTTACGGTCCATGGAGTCGTGAAGAGTTGGGCATGACTGAGCGACTTTCACGTCACTTCATATATGTGTGTTAATATACAATATTTGTTTTTCTCTTTCTGACCAACTTCACCCTGTGTGACACACTCGAGGTCCATCCTGGTCTCTACAAATAGCTCTTTGAGGGGATGGGGTGCTGTCTTACTTCAGAGGGGTCTTGTCTGTGTCCTCCGGAGAATCTTGAACGGGCTGGTCTGGGTTAAGGGGATGAGCCTGAGGTTGGACTGGCAGCGCTCTAACTCAAATTGTCCAAAGACCAAGTTCAAAGACGTTCAGCCACAGCAGGTTGATGAAACCAGGCCTCGTGGACCCAGGAACTCTGAGTCCAGAGTGCAGGAGGTCAGGTAGCAAAGCCGGCCAGCCGTCACAGAGCAGTAAAAGGTCAAGAGCCCCACTAACCTGTCAGGAGACTCAGGCCAGAATTAAGGCCAGAACCATGACAGTGCCTGGGGACTGACGGCATTCCTTGGTGGGGGGAACAGACTGGCTCTTCAGGTCATTAACACGAAGCTGACATTGGTGCTCTTTGCAACTGTGGGCAACCAGTGCCGTTGTGCACACATTTGCATAGGGAACCAGACTGCTCTTACCATGTGAGGTCTGATTTGCGGTTTTAAACCATAGACTTTTAAAACAGTAAATACGTCTCAGACTGCAGACTTTTTAAATGCCTGAATTTAATTTTTATTCAAGCCCTCATTCCACCAGCCACAGTGGTCTGTGGCCGCCCCTGTTATGTTTCCCGGGGGGTGACGTCCAGTCTCCGAGGGCAAGCGTTGGTTAAATCTGGGGTCCTGTGGTCACCGATCCAGGGAGGCAGATGGAGGGCCATGCCTCTGGGTCACCCTCAAGGCCCTTGGGGAGCCAGGGTCTCCTGCTGCCTCTGGCTGTCTCCAGACCACAGGAGCTGCCCGGGCAGATCCTAGAAGTCCCCTGTGCGCTTTCTACCATCGCCCACCCCCCTTGAGAAGGAGCACAGCCTTCTCCAAGCACAACCTCTCCACACACCCCCTTAGCCTTCAGAGTTTATGGCCAGGGAAAGGGCAAGCCACTGGTGGGAAGGTGGCATCTCAGGGGCTGGATCCCGTGATACTGAAGCCACTCTCCTCTCTGCAGAGCGAGGTTTGTACTTAGAGGGCCCTTTAGTCTCAATAGCAACCCACTGCAGTATTCTTGCCTGAAAAATCCTATGGACAGAAGAGCCTGGCAGCTACAGTCAACAGTTGAAGAGTCAGACACAACTGAGGGGACTGCGTGCACACACACACACACACACACACACTCACACACACACACACACACACACACACACACACAGATCATGAAGTGCCTCTTATAGAAATTGGAAAATAGCTACTTTGTGTGATCCAGAAGGAACTGGCAACCCACTCCAGTGTTCTTGCCTGGAGAATCCCAGGGATGGAGAAGCCTGGTGGGCTGCCGTCTATGGGGCCGCACAGCGTCGGACACGACTGGAGCGACTTAGCTGCAGCTTAGTCCCGATCAGAGGCTGTAAGCCTGCTTCTCCTCTTCTCGGGCTTTCTTCTGGTTCCCAGAGAATGGAATCTACAAGAAACTACAACAAGGCCACGTGCTTTCTCTTTCCCTCCTCTTCTGAATGACCAATCTTGCAGAATTTTGTTACACTTTTTTCAGTCATAGGTTCATCGTTGTCTGTGACTTTGCAAGTCGGACACAATATCTAGTCTGGTCATCCCCTCCCGGGATTACAGCCATTGATTCCAGGGCACTTGGTTCTATGTGTAGGGCTTTTTATCTGTTGATGCCTGTACGAGAGTTCTTGGAGAGTCTTGATAAGCCTTCCTGTAGTCTGGGCTCAAATTTTTATTTACATATCAGATGCTTAAAATTGTAACTAATGTTTCAAAGTTTAATATCTAATTGGAGGCACCACTCCATCAGGGTGATAGACATTTCCTGTCAATTTGAGGTTCTTCCTCCCTTAGCTTTCTAGGCCAGCATGTGGGCACCAGGCATCCACATGCTGCCATGTGGCTGCGTGGCAAGACACAGAGGAAGGATGCTGTAGGTGGGTCTCAGAGGCTCGGGCAGCTGGCTGAGAGGTCCAGACGCCTCCCTGCCCTTTGGTCAAGTCTGTGCTTGGACATGTGGGCCGTTTCCGTTCCATGTATGTCAGTGACAATCTAGGGACATTGTCACTTATGCATGAACATTCATGACTAATGTTCCAAGGCTATGGATTACAAAAACAGAGGAAAATGATCACATAGATCGCTTAGGTGAGTGGGTCAGACTTAGAATAGAAAAAGAAGTGTTGATCCTGAAGCTTAGCCATAGCATGGTCATATCCTCAGAGGGGTCCTGTGTGAGCTTGTCTTTTGCTCCCAGGATTAGCAAGACTGTAGCCACAAGCAGCTGGTTTTCTTAAAAGGACCCTCGAAGGAAACTCTCGCCATTCAGCCACTCTTCTATTGCTCCAAGAAGGTAAGTTCAACATCCAGACCTTGAACATCCAGGTCGAACCTTCCTAAACCTGAAGCTGGGGGAGCTGTGAGCCAGCTGTTACCGTTCCTGCTTTCAGATCACCAGCTGCTGGTCCAAGGCGGGGTTTCCGTGGAGAATATAATGACAAGGTGTCTCCGTTCCTATCTCGCTCTTCTCTGCTCTCAGAATCAGGGAGGAGGCTATATGGAGGAAATTGAAGATGAAGAATTTCTGCTTTCACTAAGAAAAATGATGTGATCAAGGAACAACTTTTGGCAAGTCTCAATCATTTTAAGGGAAAATTACTTCTTTGAAAGGGGCATAGGGACTCCCCGTTTGATCCTTGGTCAGGGAATCCATGATCCCACATGCTGCTCGGCCTGGAAAACAGGAGGAGGAAGGATGGGGGCATGTTTCCCCAATATAGAGAACAGCAGCAAACAGCTTAGAAGGGGGCGGCCGTCTGTACAGAGGACAGCTCTGCTGAAGTCCCACGCCACTTGGACATGGCTTCCTTCAGCAGACGTTCTCAGTGATCTGTGACGAAGAGTCTTTCAGCATTCTTACGAGGCTACCCTGGGAACTGGTCATCAGGAAACTCCACTCCACTGTATTGCCGTGGTGACGATCGGCCACTCAGGGATGGCTCGATCGCACAGTTTTTGCTCTTCATTCTGCCCAGCATGTCACTGTGAGCCAAAATTAATTTTCTAGACAAAAGAGTCAGGACATAAATCCTCTGGGGACTCTCTAGCAATTTAGATGCACCTCCTCCTTCACCCCCATCTGTTAATCATATGCCGGGTAACTGCTTAGCACTGGGTGCAGGGCAGTGTCCACGTATTTGACAGATCTGAGCGCCTATTAGGCACCAGAGATGCCGAAGGTAGGAGAATGGTCTTAAGGACATACAAAGACAAATGGAGAAGAGATGCGGGTTAACAATTAAAACAGCATTATTACTTCCATTTGTGGAAGTAATGTTCTGAGATGAACATCCTGCTGTATTTTTAACAATCATGATCATGAGGTGGAAGAGTTCCCTGATGGCTCAGTGGGTAAAGAATCCACCTACCATGCAGGAAACATAGGAGAAGTAGGTTCAATCCCTGGGTTGGGAAGATTCCCTGGAGGAGGAAATAGCAACCCACTGCAGTATTCTTGCCTGAAAAATCCCATGGACAGAAGAGCCTGGCAGCTACAGTCCACAGTCGAAGAGTCAGACACAACTGAACAGACTGCATACACACACACTCACACACACACTCACACACATTGATCATGAAGTGTCTCTTCTAGAAATTGGAAAATAGCTACTTTGTGTGGTCCAGACAAAAACATGAAACAAAATTAGGATATGTGCTATTGGCTACTTAAAAAATTTTCTTTTTGAATGGATAAAGAGGATGTAGGTTCATATATACAACAGAATACTACTCAGTCATAAAAAGAATGAATATTGCCATTTGTGGTAATGTGTATGGACCTAGAGGTTATCATACTAAGTGAAGTAAGTCAGACAAAGGAGAAATATATGCTACCCTTTATATGTGGAATCTAAAAAGAAACGATACAGTTGAACTTACCTTTAAAGCAGAAACAGACCCATAGACTTAAAGAACAAACTTATGGTTGCTAGGCAGAAAGCTGGGGGAGGGATAGTTAGTTTAGGATGGACATGTTCACACCGGCTGTATTCAGAATGGATCACCAGCAAAGACCCACTGCATAGCACATGGAGCTTTGCTCAATGTTATGTGGCAGCCTGGGTGGGAGGGGAGTTTGGGGGAGAATGATGGATACATGTATATGTATGACTGAGGCCCTTTGCTGTCCATCTGAGACTATCACAACATTGTTAATTTCTGTTTATTCAATAAAAAGTTTTAAGATTTTTTTCTTTTTAAACTAGCAGGACCAAGTTTATAGATACATTTCTTTTTATTTAAAATAAAAAATTAAAAAAATTTTTCTTTTTGAACTAGCAAGACCAAGTTTATAGATAAAAGGACAAAGGATGTAATATTTCTTCTTTTTAGTCAATAAAAAATTAACTACTCCAAGATTATTTATTTCTGTGTCTGACTGTGCTGGGGCTTTGCTGCTGCTCGTGGGCACAGACTTGAGGTGCGTGGGCTCAGTAGTTGAGGTGCTCGGGCTTAGTTGCTGCTCGTGGGCACAGACTTGAGGTGCGTGGGCTCAGTAGTTGAGGTTCTCGGGCTTAGTTGCTGCTCGTGGGCACAGACTTGAGGTGCTCAGGCTTAGTTGCTCTGCTGCATGTGGGATCTTCGTTCCCCAACTAGGGATTGAACCCATGTCCCCTGCATTGGCAGGCAGATTCTTAACCACTGGACCACCAGGAAAGACCTCAAAGATAATTGTTGTGATTCTTGTGCTGAGCTGCATTGCCACTGAGGTGTTGTTTGGCTCTTTCTGCTTATTGATTTACAAGGCTCCTTTAAAGGCAAACTTCAGTTTTCCTTTCCAAATGGACAAAAATTCAGAATGAGCTAAACCTGATGACACGAACAATTTCCTACATCCTCCCTTAAGAATGGCTGCGAAGCTCTAGCATAAGGTGTGGGATACCATTTTCTTTGCCTTGAAGATGGAATTCCTTGGAGGATTGTAAATAATACCTGAATATGATTTTTCCTTCACTTAGTGGATTGTCTATGGTTTAATTTTCTCATCTCTAAAGATGAGGGATTTGGGTTAGATGATTTTAAGAACCCCAAGGACTTGCTATAACTCTATGACTCCAAGTATGGTAAAGCCAAATATTTAAACGAAATTTATTCTGGTAATGCAGGCACCTGCTTATTTAACTTCTATGCAGAGCACATCATGAGAAACGCTGGGCTGGAGGAAGCACAAGCTGGAATCAAGATTGCTGGGAGAAATGTCAATAACCTCAGATATGCGGATGATACCACCCTTATGGCAGAAAGTGAAGAGGAGCTAAAAAGCCTTTTGATGAAAGTGAAAGAGGAGAGCGAAAAAGTTGTCTTAAAGCTCAACATTCAGAAAACGAAGATCATGGCATCTGGTCCCATCACTTTGTGGGAAATAGATGGGGAAACAGTGGAAACAGTGTCAGACTTTATTTTTCTGGGCTCTAAAATCACTACGGATGGTGATTGCAGCCATGAAATTAAAAGACGCTTATTCCTTAGAAGGAAAGTTATGACCAACCTAGATAGTATATTCTAAAGCAGAGACATTACTTTGCCAACAAAGGTCCATTTAGTCAGGGCTATGGTTTTTCCAGTAGTCATGTATGGATGTGAGAGTTGGACTGTGAAGAAAGCTGAGCAATGAACAATCGATGCTTTTGAACTGTGGTGTTGGAGAAGACTCTTGAGAGTCTCTTGGACTGCAAGGAGATCCAACCTGTCCATTCTAAAGGAGATCAGTCCTGGGTGTTCTTTGGAAGGAATGATGCTGAGGCTGAAACTCCAATACTTTGGCCACCTCATGCAAAGAGTTGACTCATTGGAAAAGACTCTGATGCTGGGAGGGATTGGGGGCAGGAGGAAAAGGGGATGACAGAGGATGAGATGGCTGGATGGCATCACTGACTCGATGAATATGAGTCTGAGTAAACTCTGGGAGTTGGTGATGGACAGGGAGGCCTGGCGTGCTGCGATTCATGGGGTCGCAAAGAGTTGGACACGACTGAGTGACTGAACTGAATTGAACTGAATGCAGGTACTGTGTGTGTGTACTGTTTAGTCGCTCAGTCATGTCTGACACTTTGCGACCCCATGGACTGTAGCACGCCAGGCTCCTCTGTCCATGGAGTTCTCCAGGCAAGAATACTGGAGTGGGCTGTCATGCCCTCCTCCATGGGATCTTCTCAACCCAGGGATTGAACCAGCATCTCCTGTGTCCCCTGCATTGGCAGGTGGATTCTTTAATGCAGGTGCCAATAGGGCTCAAATTCCTGACTGTTCTTAATGCAGATACTAGTCAATTTGAAAATACAGGTATTAGCCCTGCATTTTCCCTGAGAAAGCAGTAAAATGGCCACTTGTATAAACTGGTTTATGGCAGGTTTGCAGGAGTAGAGGTGTTATAAGTCAGTTCCCTGATTTTTCTTCATGGTCCTGAAATTTGGAGCTGTTAACACCATACATCTTATATCATTGACTTTCCATAGATCTTCTGAAAAGAATGCCTCTTCTTCCAAGTGTTGAAATCTGGCTCTTGTCCTCATGGATGCCTTCCAGGGGCATCCTTGCCCACAAGATTTGTGGACCCTGGGGAAGACTCTACTCTTATAGCAGATCACATCCCAGGAGCCTGGGGATCCCCTGAAGGCCTTCACTGCTTGTGCGACTACGTCTTTCTGTGGTTCTATGGGTCCCAGCACCCACCCTGTGAAATGTCGCTGCAGCATGGTGAGATGTCCCGTATTTCACAAAGTAACTTCAGGCTTAACCACAACTCAGATAACATTTCTCTCTCAATATGGGCAAAAGCAAAAGCATGATCATTTGATATATGATTTTTCCAATAGTCGCGTATGGATGTGAAAGTTGGACCATAAAGAAGGCTGAACACCAAAGAATTGATGCTTTTGAATTGTGGTGCTGGAGAAGACTCTTGAGAGTCCCCTGGACTGCAAGGAGATCCAACCAGTTAATCCTAAAGGAAATCAGTCCTGAATATTCATTGGAAGGACTGACGCTGAAGCTGAAGCTTCAATCCTTTGGTCACCTGATGCGAAGAACTGACTCACTGGAAAAGACCCTGATGCTAGGAAAGATAGAGGGCAGGAGGAGAAGGGGATGACAGAGGATGAGATGGTTGGATGGCATCACCGACTCGATGGATGTGAGTTTGAGCAAACTCTGGGAGTTAGTGAAGGACAGGGAAGCCTGGTGTGCTGCGGTCCATGGGGTCACAAAGAGTGGGACACAACTGAGCGCCTGAACGACAGCAGTGGCAAGAATGGTGCTGTTACCTACAGGCACTGGATCCCTGGAGCGACTCATCTGGTGGGGCTAAAACTCTGATGCTCCTCCCCTTACGCCTGGGACTATCTTCTACTCTTTTCTGAATTGGAGTAATTTAGATGCCTCTTTTGTGATAATGTGGGGTCTGAAAATGAAAGTGTCAACCGCTCAGTCGTGTCCGACTCTCCGTGACTGCGCTGACTGTAGCCCACCAGGCCCCTCTGTCCATGGGATTCTCCAGGCAAGAATGCTGGGGTCAGTTGCCGTTCCATCCTCCAGGGGATGTGGTACGTACATAGAATAGAGTACTCTTCAGCCTTTAAAAAGAAGGGCATCTCGGTGTTTTTTGACTTGTATCTGAAGTCCTAGGAAGACTTAGGAGCTGCCTTGGGGGCCACGTGGACAGGACTAAAGAACCCCTGGGCTCATCTTCTCTCCCAACCCCATCCCTACCTCTCGTCACATTCACATTCCTTACGTAAGAAAGCATCCTGGGCTAGATGATCTGAGTGTGGTTACGGTCCTGATTCCAAGTGTTTTGCTCAGTTTTGGTCAAACAGATGTCAGAGGAAATACTGCAGTCACCCTGTCCCTTGATTTTCTCTCGGTTGGAACGTTCTCTGATTGTCTAACAGGGAACAGGGGCTGAGACCCTTTCCCTGCAGGCGCTTGGGCAGCACACGATGGTGTCAATACCCAGGAGAGGCGCCCATCACAGCCCCGCCCTGGAAGCAGAGTCAAAGGAAGGCTGCGGGCCGAAGGCAGATCATCTCCACCTGTAAGAGGAGCACCCCCAGGGTGATCGATACAGCGAACCAGGAGGCTCGCCAGGCTCCGTGGCGAAGCGTTATTACATGATTCTGCTGCATTAGGGGGTGTGTCCACCTCTCGCTTCCTTCCGGGGGTTTACCAGTCCCAAGGAATGAAGCGGAAAGCGCTTCCTGAACTATATTTCTTCTTAGAATCAGTCATGTGTGATGGGCGTCCTGGTGAGTGGAAATAACTATCAGATGTGGCTAGTTCCTCTGGAGAGGAGCTT
This sequence comes from Redunca redunca, assembly GCA_006410935.1. NCBI lineage: Eukaryota > Metazoa > Chordata > Mammalia > Artiodactyla > Bovidae > Redunca > Redunca redunca. The sequence continues at coordinate 646,340 of SJYQ01000097.1, read as the reverse complement.
GGGTAAGAAGAGAATGCTGTGAGTTGCAAATTGAACTTGCACTCAGGATGCGGCTGTGTTTACACAGCCCGCTAGGTGGCGTGTGAGCAGCAGGGATGATGGTGGTCGGAGCTGGAGCAAAGCCCGCCTCCCAGGAGCTCCCTGCCCGACACGCAGATGTCAGAGTGCTGTGTGCAAAAATCCCTGGTCCCGAATGTCTCTCTTCCCCTGTGGAAGCAGGGCTCAGGCTTTCTCCTGCCTCCCCAATAAAGCACACGGTAAGGGTTTGAATTCCTGAAAACTTCATTTAATCCTCTGGACTCCAGGGTGCAGCATTTTTAATTTTAAAGCCCTTACAGATTCAAAATATCAGAGAATGTTTATGGACAAATCACAGGTTCAATAAAGGACTTGTATATAGACTATATAAGGAAATCTCAAACTCAAAAACAAACAATTCTACCAGAAAATGGCCCAAAACATGAGCCAACATTTCATCAAAGAGGATGAAATGTGAAATGTTAGGCACTCAGCCATGTCTCTTTGAGATCCCATGGACTGTAGCCCACCAGGTTCCTCTGTCCATGGGATTTTCCAGGCAAGAATACGGGACTGGGTTGCCATTTCCTTCTCCAGGAGATCTTCCTAACCCAGGAATCAAACCCAGGTCTCCCACATTGCGGGCAGATGTTTTACCATCTGAGCCACCAGGGAAGCTCATCAAAAAGGATAGGATACATATACATATCCTCATGTGTGCTAAGTCACTTCAGTCGTGTCCGATTCTGTGCCCACCCCAGGTGCCCACCAGGCTCCTTTGTCCATGGGTTCTCCAGGCAAGAATATGGCCATGCCCTCCTCCAGGGAATCTTCCCCACCCAGGGTGTCTTCCGCATTGGCAGTCTGGTTCTTTATCTCTAGTGCCACTTGGGAAGCCCTGTACCCATATACTGTATTTCAGTTCAGTTCAGTTCAGTCGCTCAGTCGTGTCCGACTCTTTGCGACCCCATGAATCGCAGCACACCAGGCCTCCCTGTCCATCACCATCTCCTGGAGTTCACTCACACTCACGTCCATCGAGTCCGTGATGCCATCCAGCCATCTCATCCTCGGTCGTCCCCTTCTCCTCCTGCCCCCAATCCCTCCCAGCATCAGAGTCTTTTCCAATGAGTCAGCTCTTTGCATGAGGTGGCCAAAGTACTGGAATTTCAGCTTTAGCATCATTCCTTCCAAAGAAATCCCAGGGTTGATCTCCTTCAGAATGGACTGGTTGGATCTCCTTGCAGTCCAAGGGACTCTCAAGAGTCTTCTCCAACATCACAGTTCAAAAGCATCAATTCTTCGGCGCTCAGCCTTCTTCACAGTCCAACTCTCACATCCATACATGACCACAGGAAAAACCATAGCCTTGACTAGATGGACCTTAGTCAGCAAAGTAATGTCTCTGCTTTTCAATAGATTATCTAGGTTGGTCATAACTTTTCTTCCAAGGAGGAAGCATCTTTTAATTTCATGGCTGCAGTCACCATCTGCAGTGATTTTGGAGCCCCCAAAAATAAAGTCTGCCACTGTTTCCACTGTTTCCCCATCTATTTCCCATGATGTGATGGGACCGGATGCCACGATCTTCATTTTCTGAATGTTGAGCTTTAAGACAACTTTTTCACTCTCCTCTTTCACTTTAATCAAGAGGCTTTTTAGCTCCTCTTCACTTTCTGCCCTAAAGGTGGTGTCATCTGCATATCTGAGGTTATTGATATTTCTCCCGGGAATCTTGATTCCAGCTTGTGTTTCTTTCAGCCCAGCGTTTCTCATGATGTACTCTGCATAGAAGTTATATAAGCAGCGTGACAATATACAGCCTTGACGTACTCCTTTTCCTATTTGGAACCAGTCTGTTGTTCCATGTCTAGTTCTAACTGTTGCTTCCTGACCTGCATACAGATTTCTCAAGAGGCAGGTCAGGTGGTGTGGTATTCCCATCTCTTGAAGAATTTTCCACAGTTTATTGTGATCCACACAGTCAAAGGCTTTGGCATATTTTTCTTTTACTATTTTACTTTATTTTTGGCTGCACTGTGTAGCATGTGGGATCTTAGTTCCCCAACCAGGGATCAAACCCGTGCCTCTTGCAGTGGAAGCACATGGTCTTAACTACTGGACCACCAGGGAAGCCCCTGTGTTTGGAATTGTAGATATATGGTCTCAGAATTAGAGAAGCTTCCACATATCCAATGAACAACTTTCCATGCAAGGGAGGGCAGAGGGGAAGGAAGCACTCAGGCTGATCCCTGCATCCTCACTGATGCAGCGACCGAGGATGCTTTTAAACAGGTCCTGTGAGGAAGCTGCGGGGATGCTGGCGTGGACACACAGTCTGCTTCCGTGTGTGGGGACCCCTGCTCCTAGTGTTCATTGTGGGAATTCGAGCCAGACTGGGAACAACCTTTGCTTGCTTGATAATTGTAGCCCTTCTCCCTGACTGACGATATCTGTCACTACCAACAGGGGTTAAATTCTCTGTTTTCACACTTGCAACGTGGTGGCCAGTCTGAAATTTTCCTGGTGCCTTTGAATCCAATCTCCTCCCGGACTCTGATCTATTAAACTTCTTTCTTTTCTGCTGGAGGCATTTCCTGGTTTGTAAAATGTAAGGTGATAGATTCCACCCAAAATCAATGGCTTTGCGTTTTGCTTTTCTTCAGTCCCCTGCAATTCTTTGCCCCTCCTTCTTTTGTGTGTGTATCTAGGCTCACCCACAAGACAGTTTTTACTCTCTGCCCCCACCCTTCCCTGCTCCCTAGGACTCTGCAGACAGGTGTGCCGCAACTGTGCAGTGGATTGAATTTGCAGCATCCTTACCCAATGAGGCAACGAAACCCATCCAGACAGAGCTCTACCCACTAATTATTCACATTATGTGAGAAATAAAAGGGGCTTCTTAGCACTGATGCCATTAGCACGTTAGCTTACTTTATACCGTTTTCGTGATGATTAAGTACCGACTAGGCGCTACGTTGTCAAGGGGTCTCTGTGTTCCTGTGTGTATCGGCTGATTTTTAACTGGCTAATTTCTGAGCTGAAGGCAGGAGATGGGAAGTTTAGTTTTCCAAGAGTTATCACAAAGTTTTTAACACTTTATCAGTTCAGTTCAGTCACTCAGTCATGACCGACTCTTTGTGACCCCATGGACCGCAGCACACCAGGCTTCCCTGTCCATTGCCAACCGCCAGAGTTTACTCAAACTCATATCCATTGTGTTGGTGATGCCATCCAACCATCTCATCCTCTGTCGTCCCCTTCTCCTCCTGCCTTCAATCTTTTCCAGCAACAGGGTCTTTTCAAATGAGTAAGTTCTTCTTAACACTTTATACCTAAATTTAAAAGAAGTAGCTCCTAAAACATTATTGGATCCTGACCATAAATAACTCAACTAGTCTTAAGTATTCTGAGTTTGGGGGCGTTTACTCTCTGTTTAGTTTATTGTACCAGATAGCAAAGTTTAAAAGTATTTAGGAAAGTAAACTAAGATCGCCTATCTATCAGATAGGTTTTAAAATTCTACTTAAAATAGAGATTTCCCAGTTTAAATGATGCTAGTCTTGAATTAACTGTTTCTATGTAATACCAAGGGCTTCTCAGGTAAAGAATTGCCTGCCAACGAAAGAGACCTGGGTTAGATCCCTGGGTCAGGAAAATCCCCTGGAGAAGGGAATGGCAACCCACTCCAGTGTTCTTGCCTGGAGAATCCCGTGGACAGAGGAGCCTGGTGGGCTACAGTCCACGGGGTCGAAAAACAGTCAGATGTGACTGAGCGACTAAACAACAGTAACGGCGTATCAATTAAAGGAATGTGGGAACACATCCAGCCTAGATCCCCGACACCTCACAATGCAAAAACGTGTCGTTAAACTAAAAAAAAATCAAAGAAACAGGTTTGTCCCAAACACTCAGCAAAAATTGACCTGTAGGGCACATCCATCCCTTTTCCCTCTTGCCGTCCTTGCCGCTCATGGCCAGACGCTTTGCAGTGCGTTGTTTGATTCTCCATATCAAACAGACGTCTCTCTGAGGTCATGCTATCCATGTGTGGCAGGTGGAGAAGCAGGCCAACTTGTTTAAGGGCCTTCCGGAGATCACTGATCAGACCTAGAGCTTCTCAACACAGAGTTTATGACTATCTGTCAGAATCACATGGGATTTCAAAATGCAGATTCGGGAGGTCTCACCCATAGCTTCTCAATTTGGGGAACCGAGACACATAAATTTTCATTTTTGCAGCTGCTGCCTAAGTTGTTTGTGTAAACACTTAAGTTGCTGCTGCTAAGTCGCTTCAGTCGTGTCCAACTCTGTGCGACCCCATGGACCGCAGCCCACCAGGCTCCTCCGTCCCTGGGATTCTCCAGGCAGGAGCACTGGAGTGGGTGCCATTTCCTTCTCCAATGCATGAAAGTGAAAAGTGAAAGTGAAGTCGCTCAGTCGTGTCCGACTCTTAGCGACCCCGTGGACCGCAGCCCACCAGGCTCCCCCGTCCCTGGGATTCTCCAGGCGAGAGCACTGGAGTGGGCGCTGTTGCCTTCTTTGAAGCAGTTAGATCACTACATCTATAGCATAGCTGTTCCCTGACACACGTGAATTTTGCTTCTGGAAAAACTGCTCAAGTGGATCTGTCTAGAGAGGGTGTGGAGAAAAGGGAACCCTCCCACACTGCTGGGGAGAATGCTAGAACTTACTGAGAGAAGAGAAACTGTGTTTTATCCTAAGAATTCAGACCTCACAGGGCATTGATATGTTCTGCCTTGGATAATCTTTCTTCGAGTCTGAGCTACTTAGGTTCCCTGTTAATTTCTTCCTTACTTTCGACTAGTGGCAGCTCCTGATTTCAGGACCCCGGCCCCTCACACTCGTGGGGGAAACAGAAACCAGCCTGGGCCTTGGAACAGAGAGAACACAACACAGGGAGCTGGTCAGGAAGGCGACCAAGGTCAGAGGAGTCGCATGGGCTGGGGGAGGCAAGGGCGAGATGGGGGCGACAGGCAGGGCCCGGCAGGAGCTCCTGCTGCTTCTGGAGGGACAACGGAGGGAAAGGGTGTTGGCAGAATCCAGAAGGTTCTAGGAGCACCTGAGAGAGGACTCCTGTGAGGGCTGTGGGCAGCAAGGAGATGCTGGCTGCAGCTTCCTCCTTCCTCCTGTTCCACAGGGCCCTTGGGGGCCTCCCGTTGGTTAAAGTCACCAGAAAGCTGGTTGGCAAAGAAATGTGTTAAAAGGCAGACATTGCTTTGCTGACAAAGATCTTATAGTCAAAGCTATGGTTTTTCCAGTAGTCATGTACATATCTGAGAGTTGGATCATAAAGAAGGCTGAGCACTGAAGAATTGATGCTTTCAAACTGTGGTGCTGGAGAAGACTCTTGAGAGTGCCTTGGACTGCAAAGAGATCCAACCAGTCCATCCTAAAGAAAATCAAGCCTGAATATTCATTGGAAGGACTGATGCTGAAGCTGAAACTCCAGTCCTTTGGCCACCTGATGTGAAGAGCCGACTCATTGGAAAAGACCCTGATGCTGGGAAAGACTGAAGGCATGAGGAGAAGGGGATGACAGAAGATGAGGTGGTTGGATGGCATCACCGACTCAATGGATGTGAGTTTGAGTACACTCTGAGAGACGGTGAAGGACAGGGAAGTCTGGTGTGCTGCAGTCCATGGGGTTGCAAAGATTCGGACACAACTGAGCAAAAAAAGAAGCCTAGAAACTGAAATACAGAGAAATGGGGAAAATGGAGGGGATGGGGTAGTGATGGAGGAACGACCTGCTCCTCAGGGAGAAGCAGGGTCCACTGCTTCCCCGTCCTCTATTCATGTGATGGGCCTGACTCAGCCAAGCTGGCCTCTACTGGTACCTGTGGACACGGCTCCAGGTTGGGCTCCCTCCCCTCCATTGTCTCTGGCCTCTCAGGCCCTCTCTTGCCCAGGGTGCAGGCTCCTGGCTCCCAGCTCCAGGCAGGGTCCCCTTCATGACCTCATGCCTCCAGGCTGGCCCTTACTTCTTGCTTCGGAGAAAGAGGTGGGAGATCCAGCCGTCACCCTGTGGTGGGCACGAGACCTCTCACCTCCCTGCTGGGGACCCACGGATATGTTAGGTCACGTGGGGAGGGGCTGGGAGGGTGCTAGCCAGCTGATCTCAAGAGAGAGGGAGTCCTGGGTTACCCGTGGTATCACGAGGGTCCTTGTAAGTGGAAGAGGGCGGCGAAGGAAGAGAGCCCAGTGGGCAGTGTGAGTACAGAGCTCCATGCGTGATGGGGTGGCCATTCAGATCAACTGGGAAAAGAACCCTCCACCCCCAATGGATCAATCTTATAAATAATTTTTTAAAAGATCAGCCTTACTTAATAAGAGTGATAAACTTGTTGATTCATCTTACGTAAGTAAGATTGAACTTACTTTAAATTTATTTATTTGTTCTCCACTGGGTCTCAGTTTTGGCGTGTGGGATCCATTAACAGCTCCCCAACCAGGGACTGAACCTGGGCCCCCTGCACCTCGAGCACGGAGTCTCAGCCCCCGGACCACCAGGGGAGTCCCAGGCAATCTTGCTTATGTGACCTTATCAATCTTTTTATCAAAAGCAGCTCGGCCTTGGATGCCAACCATACTCAAAAATAATCTCAAGTGCATTAAAGATGTAAACATGGATGATCTTAAAAACACAAGATTTGGGGATGGTATTTTTACAGCTTGGAGGAAGGAGGAGCCTCTGCTTGAGGAGAACTAGAAACTCAACACTATGTGACAGCCTGTAAGGGAAAAGAATCTGAAAGATGGATACACACACACACACACACACACACACACACACACGCATATGGGTGTGGTTTACTCACTAAGTCGTGTCCGGCTCCTGTGACACCTTGGATCCAGGTGCTGTACACCTGGAACTTGCATGATATTATAAATCAACTATGTGCTGTGTGCCAAGTGGCTTCAGTCGTGTCCGACTCTTTGCAGCCCCAGGCTCCTCCGTCCATGGGATTCTCCAGGCAAGTGTACTGGAGTGGGTTTCCATGCCCTCCTCCAGGGGGTCTTCCACACCTAGGGACTGAACCTGTTTCTCTTAGGTCTCCCACATTGGCAGGTGGGTTCTTTACCATTAGCACCACCCGGGAAGCCCCATCAACCATACTTCAATTAAAAAGATTAAAAATAAGACTAGAAACTAGAATGCATGAAGAAAAGATGAATGGTCTTGGCCGCATAAAAGCATGAAGTCTCTGAACAAGCAGACACAAGTCAGAACAGGTATGAGAAATGGGAAGAACACAGGGCGGCTCCCGTGGGCAAAGCTCCCCCCTCTGTGCACAAGGCTCCCACAAACAGATGAGGGGGCAGCCTTACAGGAGAGGGTTGGAGGGAACGAGCTGTCGGGTGTCACAGACGAAGAAACACGAGCCGCAGGGTAGGGGCTGGCCTCCTGCCGGGACCTTGGGCTTTTGTTGGCTTGTTTGAATTGTGGATGAAATAATAAATAAATAATAAACACCAGGATGGAAGAGAGCTTTATTTGAGCCAAACTGAGGTTTAGCCTAGACGCCTGCTTCCCAGATGACTGTGAGAAGTCGCTTTGGAGAAGTAGGGGTTTTTAGGACAATGTTATATCTTGTCAGGATGAAGGACTTTAAACAAGTCAGGGTTCCATTTCTTCAAGGTTTCAAAGCAAAAACAAAAAGCAGACCAGCTGGCTTCCCTGGTGGCTCAGATGGTAAAGAGTCTGCTTGCAATGCAGGAGACCTGGGTTCGATCCCTGGGTTGGGAAGATCCCCTGGAGAAGGGAATGGCAACCCACTCCAGTGTTCTTCCCTGGAGAATCCCATGGATGGAGGAGCCTGGTGGGCTACAGTCCATGGGGTTGCAGAGTTGGACATGACTGAGCGACTTCACTGTCACCATTCAGGTGCACAGTATGGAGCCTGGGAAGAGGATCTTATCAGTAAAGGAGGACAAGCATTGGGTCCCAGGAAGAAAGGCATTTAATCATTATTTTTAATGTGGACCGTCTTTGCTTCTGATCAGTGTGCACTTTTCTTTAATAATTAAAGCGGATGTACAATGTATAGATGGGCCACAAACAAGCCATTCTAACTAGTATCAAATTCAAGTGGACTCATGCATAAGCCGGAGTGCCTTCCCTGTGTCTCAGTTTGTGAAGCTTTTTGTATCAGAACTCGTGGTCGGTGCCCTTTACTTTCAGGTCTTTAGCCCCAAACTTGTGTTTGAGTTTTTAATTTATATATAGGTATATATATATATGGATATTTGAAGTATAGTTGAGTTACAATGTTTCAACATTGTAACATTCAGTTATTGCTGTTGTTCAGTCGCCCAGTCGTGTCCGACTCTTTGCAACCCCTTGGACGGCAGCACGCCAGGCCTCCCTGTCCATCACCAACTCCCGGAGTTTGCCCAAGTTCATGTCCATCGTATCGGTGATGCCATCCAGCCGTCTCATCCTCTAATATCCTCTTGAAGTGAAGTGAAGTCGCTCAGTTCGTGTCTGACTCTTTGTGACCCCCTGGACAGTAGCCTACCAAGGCTCTGCTGTCCGTGGGATTTTCCAGGCAAGAATACTGGAGTGGGGTGCCATTGCCTTCTTCAGGGGAATCTTCCCAACCCGGGGATCGAAACTGCAGACAGACGCTTTACCGTCTGAGCCACCAGGGAAGCCTCTTACCCTTATTCTTTCCTAGCATTAGGGTCTTTTCCAATAAGTCTTCTGTAATACATATATACATACATTATTTTTCATATTATTTTCCATTATAGCAAGTTATTGACTATAGTTACCTGTGCTATATAGTAAACCTTTGTTGCTTGTTGTGTATCTATGTTTTAAAGAATTAGAACTCTAGCATTCTATTCATGTTGTCAAACACATGGAACCAAAATGTCATAAATTTTTTAACTAGGCAAAAATTCATGTTTTCTAAAATATTTGTATTTTACATGCTGTTTATATATGTATACAAAAGCTTTTCTACTATGCTTGAGGAAGACCATCAAATGAGTGAGTATCTGGCATTCTGTGAGTGGTTAGATTTATTTTGACTGCCCTCCTGTCCTCTCTGACTTACTTGTACAATGATCAGAGAGCAGGTTCTAAATGATCACTGTCTTAGGGAGACCATATGGAGAATATGTTTATAAAGTAATGAAATTTTTATTAAATGTTCCGTTAGCACTCTAAAAGTGTTTGTTCTAGTTTTGGGTATAAAGCTTTTATACATAGTTATTAAATATTATATTAAGGTTGTTAGTCATGTTATTCAAATTCGTACACCCCATTTTTATTATTTAATCCATTTCTGAGAAGTGTGTTTCTTTCTCAGATTCTCCTTGAATTTACATGTCTTTCACTGTAACTATTCTGATGTTTTATTATGTGTCCCGGGATACATGGCTATTACATTTTCTCTATGAATTATCTCTGTAATCAATATAAAATTGCTTCCCTGTCCTTTTAAAGAATGTTGGCTTTGAAATCTCATGTTAATATTCATATACCTGCTTTTTCTTGGCATTTTCCTCATGCGTCTCATCTATTCCTTTATTTATTAACATTCAGTGATGTTAATGATGCTGTTATCATTCAGTTTTGATGCATCTCTGGTAAAGAGCATGCATTTACATCTAAACTGTGGGATGATGCCTTTTAATGGGGGAATTCAACTTATATGCAGAGTACATCATGAGAAACGCTGGGCTGGAAGAAATACAAGCTGGAATCAAGATTGCCGGGAGAAATATCAATAACCTCAGATATGCAGATGACACCACCCTTATGGCAGAAAGTGAAGAGGAACTAAAAAGCCTCTTGATGAAAGTGAAAGAGGAGAGTGAAAAAGTTGGCTTAAAGCTCAACATTCAGAAAACAAAGATCATGGCATCCGGTCCCATCACTTCATGGGAAATAGATGGGGAAACAGTGGAAACAGTGTCAGACTTTATTTTGGGGGGCTCCAAAATCACTGCAGATGGTGATTGCAGCCATGAAATTAAAAGACGCTTACTCTTTGGAAGGAAAGTTATGACCAAGCTAGATGGCATATTGAAAAGCAGAGATATTACTTTGTCGACTAAGGTCCGTCTAGTCAAGGCTATGGTTTTTCCAGTGGTCATGTATGGATGTGAGAGTTGGACTGTGAAGAAGGCTGAGTGCTGAAGAATTGATGCTTTTGAACTGTGATGTTGGAGAAGACTCTTGAGAGTCCCTTGGACTGCAAGGAGATCCAGCCAGTCCATTCAGAAGGAGATCAGCGCTGGGATTTCCTTGGAAGGAATGATGCTAAAGCTGAAACTCCAGTACTTTGGCCACCTCATGTGAAGAGTTGACTCATTGGAAAAGACTCTGATGCTGGGAGGGATTGGGGGTGGGAGGAGAAGGGGATGACAGAGGATGAGATGGCTGGATGGCATCACGGACTCGATGGATATGAGTCTGAGTAAACTCTGGGAGTTGGTGATGGACAGGGAGGCCTGGCGTGCTGCGACTCATGGGGTCGCAAAGAGTCGGACACAACTGAGTGACTGAACTGAACTGAACTGAACTCAACCTATTAAAATGACTAACATCTTAAGGTAGTTCGGTGACCTTATTGCTAGGTCTTCTGTTTAAATTTTGAAGGAAAGGCACTAGTCAATGGAAATAAGATGTCGAAATTACTAAAGGAAAGGAGGGAAAGATTTCCACCAATCAGGACAGTGTTTGGAGAGACAGAAATCTCCAAGGAAGGCAGTGTGTTCAAGTCCCAGCCACCTTCTCAGGGCCTTCAGCACACTTCCCAGTCTCTCCAGTCACCCTGGAAAGATGTCTCGTGAACTCCTTGGGATTCAGTGATTGATTTTCTTTCATTAACATTAGTTTAGAAGTCTATTCTTCAACTTCCTTTAAAAGGGATGATTGCTTCCACTTAACTGAAAATGTACTGGCCCTGCCTAAAATTACAAGGCACTGTGTGCAGCTGAGTAATTGCTGAAGGCATCACTGTTATAAAGTCCCATCCTTCACACCTCCAGCATAACAGATTTTTATATATATTTTGTGTGTGTTTTAATGTAGCTTCATCTTTTAAAAGTTGAAGTATAGTTGATTTATAAAGTTGTATTAGCTTCCGGTGCATAGCAAAGTGATCCCGCTCTCTCTAGAGCTCTCTCTCTCTCCATTGCTTTTCAGCCCACTCCACTATTCTTGCTTGGAGAATCCCATGGACAGAGAAGCCTGGTGGGCTGCAGACTATAGGGCTGCCAGAAGTCGGGCACGATGAAGCGACTGAGCATGCATGCACGCATTGCTTTTCAGATTCTTTTTCCATGTAGGCGATTATAAGACACTGGTTAGAGTCACACGATATTGACTATAGTTTCCTGTGCTAGGCAGTAGGTCCTTATTAATTTTATGTGTAGTAGTGTTTCTGTGCTAATCCCAAACTCCCAATTTATTCCCCCTTTCCCCTTTGGTAACCAGAAGTTTGTTTTCTATCTCTGCCAGTCTATTTCTGTCTTGTAAACAGGTCATTTGGGTCATTTTTTAAAGATTCCATAAATAGGCAATATGTCATATGAAATTTCTTTCTCTGGCTTACTTCACTTACTATGGTAATCTCTAGGTCCATCCATATTGCTGCAAATGGAATTATTTCATTCTTTTTGTATGGGCCCAGCAGTATTTGGAAACCCACTCCAATATTCTTGCCTGGGAATCCCTTAGCAGAGGAGCCTGGCGGGCTGCAGTCCCTGGGGCTGCAAGAGTCAGACGCGGCTTAGTGACTAAACCAGTATTCCATTGTGCGTACCTATCTGTCTTCTTTATCGAGTTTTCTAGGTTTTATATTTATCTCACATTTTTCTAGGAGATATCAGTAAAATGTTCTGGTGATGGTGCCTGTTTTGAAATTGGTCCTTTATCTGCGGCCAGTTTAATCTAATATCTGGCGATTCTTCATTGTTTATTAATTTTTATTCCACAGCCAGATTAACCTGGGGTGAACTGGCTCAGAAACTGTGAAGGTCAGCTCTCCATTTCCTCAGAGGAAACCTCGTCCTGGAGGGTAAGATGCCCCAGTACAAAGGCTTCCCTTCAGGAAGCTGGGCAGGGACCACAGTACAGACCCCACTGAGGACTCCTGAGTCTCTGGCTCCTGCTGACCCTCCCAGGTGGTAGCTGGTGCAGCACACACAGGGAGAAAAGCTGGTGGGATAAAGAGAGCAAACACACACTTTATGTGAAGTGACAAGCTCTCTGATTAAAACAGCCTCAAAATGTGTGTTTTTCTGAACAGCTTTATTTCCATTAATAAGTGAAGAAAAAACTGGATTGAAGAGTGAGGCTTAGCCCTGAAGGCAGCCGAGATCTCCTGCAAACTGAAAACCTAATTCAGCGCATCTGAATTTGATGATTCCATCTCTGTTGCAAGCAGAGATGCTGGAAGAGGGGAAAGAAGACCCCCTCTGGGTGGGCTGGTGCACCTGCGCAGCGGGGCACATGAGACAAGGGTGATGGGCGCATCTGCTGTGACGCCCAGGCAGAGGGAGGTAGCTGCCTGGTTCTTGCCTCTGACACCCAAGGACAGAAGTGTCAGGCCCTGGCCAATCCCATTACTGCACCGTGCTCCCTTGGAGAGGGGAGAAAAGATGAAAATGAGTGTTTGGTAGTGAGAGTGGGAAGAACAGAATCTCTTCTTTGTGAGCCGAGGCTCCGCCTTCTGTGTGTGTGGGGGCACAGACGTCACCCCCTCCCACCCCTCCAGCTGATATTGCTATTTGCATCCTGATCATCATTCCCACTTACCTACACCCACTGTCTTTAAATGACCCAGATGTTGCTGAAAGACACACTTCCATGCTGACACCCTTCCTGTTTTCCAACGACCTTTAGGTCATTCTTATTTTGTATCTCTTTTGTTTAACGGGCATCTAGAAGGGAGGAACTATAAACATGAGGACCTAGTTCCTCTTCTGGGGCTGAAAGGTGGCAGGAGGGGTGAGAGGCGGACTCTAAGGGACCCTGGGGGAGGCAGAGGATGTGATCAGCAATTCTGCAGCTGAGAAACTCGGGAGAAGACAAGGGGTAGGGTCCTTCCTGTCTGCAGAGATTTGACATTCCCAGTGTGGAGACGGCACAAGGACCTGGGATCGTGGGAGGCTCGTGCACGGGTGCTCGGTAGAGACGAGCTCTGCTCCGGGGCGAAGTTTACATCTCTGTTAGTCATTTCAGCCCCTGCTTCGATATGATCAGCATTCTAGAATTTCTGTATTCTCTTTTCCAACTTCTCATCTTTAAAGGAAGGAGCTCGATCCATGTCCTCTATGGAAACCCGTGCAAACCATTGTCATCTATACTAGCAAGCAGCCCAACAAATGTCTCTGGAAAGAACGCCTTTTGGGGACTGGGATACAGCCACGGGCACCCCAGCCTTCCCTTTGAGGAGCAAATGAAACTCCGCTTCTGAGTGACCTGAGTGCTCCTGGTTTGCACTGTCTTTTGGGGGCTTTGTTGTTCAGTCGCTCAGTTGTGTCCGACTCTTTCTGACCCCATGGATGCAGCACGCCAGGCTCCCCTGTCTTCCACCGTCTCCCAGAGTTTCCTCAAACTCCAGTCCATTGAGTCGGTGATACCATCCAACCATCTCATCCTCTGCTGTCCCTTTCTCCTCTTGCCTTCAGTCTTTCCCAGCATCAAGGTCCTTTCCAGTGAGTCTTCCCAAAGGCACCTACATAGACTTATCCTTCAAACAGGTGCATCCCATTGATTCCTGGAGGTGAGGGGATTACCACCGAGTGCTCCCGCTCCTCTGGGGCCGCTCCTCCCACCACCCTCCTGACTCAGGCAGGCAGCACCGCTGTGGTTCACTCTGCTCTTGCCCTGGGAGGCCTGCCTGACCCCCGGGGGCAGAACGGTACCTGCTGCTGTGAATATCCGTGTTGCCTCATGGCCCCTTTCAGCGTCTCAGTTCTTCCAATACCTGTGTTAATTCCTGGTACTAAATTCCCTACCCTGGTTTCTTTTTCTGACTGATACAATGGGTCATCTAGTTTCTCAACAACTTATTCATTGTTAGAAAAAAAAGAAAATTGTCCTCCTTCTACATAGCAGGCCCTGTGCTGCTGCTGAGCATTGAAGAAGAAAAAGGGAAACAACCGAATCAATGTCTGTTGTCTTGGAATTCAGTGACTGAAGGTGTGTGTAAGGGACATCTTTCCTGCCTTGAGCCCTGCCACACCCACAGGCACTGAATATTTTGGACCTCTCTGTGTTTTGACTCCACGACTGGGAACGCTCTGCAGGGAGAGGATTTCAGAGGAGACATAACCGTGTCTCCACTAGTGGCTAAATGTTAGACTCTGTTTTTGCAGGTGGGCACACTGTGTGGCATGTGGGAATCTCAGTTTCCCAACTGGGGGTCAAACCTGTGCAGTAGAAGGGCAGAGTCCCAACCACAGGACCGAAGGGATGTCCCTAAATGCTGGCTTCTTAACTGGACCTGAGTTCTGGTTCTAGAGTGACCAGGTATGGTGGTGACAGCTGACAGTTACACCCGAGTGTGATGGGAGCTTGAACTTTTACAGGCTTCCCTGGGGCTCAGACGGTAAAGAATCCGCCTGCCATGCAGGAGACCCCGATTCGATCCCTGGGTCAGGAAGATCCCCTGGAGAAGGAAATGACACCCTACTCCAGTGCTTTTGCCTGAAGAATCCCATAGGACAGAGGAGTCTGGCGGACTACAGTCCATGGGGTCACTAAGAGTCAGACAGGACTGAGCGACTAGCGCTGTCACTTGAACGTGAACTTTGACATCGACACTTGCCGTGTCCTGGAAGGAGTGCACTGAGTGGATGGAGAGCCAGGTCATGCCCCACTTCCCCAGGTCATGCCCCACTTCTGGCACTTTGAAGAACACAGCATCCTTCAATCCCTTTGTGTTCTTGGAAGAAAAAGTTTCAACATCATTGCTGAACATTTTTAGCAACTGAAGCAAGTGTTTAAAGTGGAGTGAAACCCTCGAGACAGCCTTGACCCAATCAGAATGCCAAGTACCACTTATGAGCCATAGCTTACCCACAGCAGGCGCTCCTGACGGGAACCGGTTTCAGAAGCTGGGCTGGGAGGACCTTTGTCAGACACTGCTCTGCTCTCTGAGCCACGAGTCTTTAGGCAGACCACACGGAGGCCCACTGAATCTCTGTCCTCACACGATTTGATGGATCATCTAGCATTTATCAGCCTCTGAAGCTCCATGCCTGGAAGTGACATTTCCTTGGAATCAAAGCCTTTAAAAGAGAAGCGTTCGATCTGATGGGTGGGTGATTTATTGGGCTGCTGGACCATTCGGAGTTTTCTGACTGTGGTGCAGCTGCTGCTTGGTGCCCTGGTTGATGATAGATGATGCTTTCACGGGGAGGTAATCTCAGAGAAGGTCTCCTGTGGCCTGGTGAGCTGGCTGTACAATTTCTTTGGTGTAGAACAAAGTTCTTAATATCTTTTTTTTTTTTTTGAGAGGAAGACATGGGCCTATTGAGAATCTGATAAAAGTTATAGTCCCTTTAACTAGAGAAATGTATTTGGACATCATTTTGCGTATGTTGCTGCTAAGTCGCTTCAGTCAAGTCCGACTCTGTGCGACCCCATAGACGGCAGCCCACTAGGCTCCTCTGTCCCTGGGATTCTCCAGGCAAGAACCCTGGAGTGGGTTGCCATTTCCTTCTCCAATGCATGAAAATGAAAAGTGAAAGTGAAGTTGCTCAGTCGTGCCCGACTCTTAGCGACCCCATGGACTGGAGCCTACCAGGGTCCTCCATCCATGGGATTTTCCAAGCATAGTCTCTCTTAAACCCATACATCCAATGGGCCCCAGATCAATGACTCCTGATAGAACACGCACGGTTATTGTGTGCTGAGAAGTGTGCTGTGATGAATGGCGTATCTGGCTTTTGGCCTCTTGGGGTATAAATTTCACACATCCTAAAGAGTGGCAAAGGCTGAGCATTCACAATTGCCCCAAGTTACAGTCTGAGCCCTGAAGAGAAGCCCCAATTTCTCCATGGTACAGTGTCTTTGGAGATGGCTTGAACTGGGTGATGTCTGGGGTCTATTTCATCACCATTTCCATGGCAGCCTCTATTCCTATCACTACACAGAACCTGCTCTTGTCAAAGAGCTCCTTCCTTGGAACTGGTTTCCTTCCTAACTCCTGGCAGGCTCTCTTTGGTTTCTCTGGCCTCTGCTCCTCCATCTCCTTCGTGGCTCCTTCATTAACGTTGGTGCATCCTACAGGGTTTTCCTAGGGCCTTCCTTCATCTCGGCCTGCATCTATTCTCTAGAGAGTTTCATCCATCTGGCAGAGGGGGATCAGATGGATGCTGGTGATTCCAGGCCTGTCCACTCCCCTGAGTTCTGACACACACCCAGTTGCTTGCACGAATTCCCCACTTGGTGAATACGCATCTCAAAATTGATAGGTGCAAGTGAAGCTCATGACGGCAACAAGATACTGTTTTTCTGAAGAGAGACTGGAGAGAGCCTGTTTGGGGTTCCAGTGGGGAGATGACTGGTTATCAAGCTAACCATTTACCACCCTTGATTTTTATTCTTTCCCCTTATTTTGACCGCTCAATTCATCTGAAAATTCAGCATTCGGCCTCTGAACAGATCGCTGTTCCATTGGAACTTTCCCTTCTTGTTACTCTGGACCAAGCCACCTCCCCCTCTCCCCTGGAGTAATGTGGCAAGTGTCTCCTTGTTTCCTCCTTTATCCCCCAACTTTCTGCCACGAGCCGCTCCGGTGACTTGTCACAGACACAAGTCAGATCCCATTATATCATTTACGTTCTCAAGCAGGGACTCTTTATTGTTCTGATGAGATAAATGAGCCTCACCTTGGCCTCTGCAACCTCCATCATCAGCTCATCTCATACTCTCAAAGTCTGGGCTAGTGTTGGAGCCAGGCTCAGCAGTTTCTATTTTTCCAATACGTTAGGCTTTGCTCTGGGCCTAGGGAAGGGTTACAGAGAAAATGTAACACCACTTAACTCATTTTCACATGCATGCTGCCTTCTCCCTCCAATCAGATTATCAGCACCTGTAAGCAGGGTCTCGGTTTTATGCTTTTTGTCTTCAGCCTCCCCACTTCTGCCACCAACCTGCTCCCCCTGTCTTTACCTAAAATAGCATCTTGTGTTATTCACTTGACACCTGTTTTCTGAACACCTCTTACTTATGGGGCTCTGCGTTAAGTACTGGGAGTTTAGTAGCCTTTTGACAGGATGTGGTCCACTGGAGAAGGGAATGGCAAACCAGTTCAGTATTTTTGCCTTGAGAACCCCACAGTACAAAAAGGCAAAAAGATAGGATACTGAAAGATGAACTCCCTGGGTTGGTAGGTGCCCAATATGCTACTGGAGATCAGTGGAGGAATAACTCCAGAAAGAATGAAGGGATGGAACCAAAGCAAAAACAATACCCAGTTATGGATGTGACTGGTGATAGTAGCAAGGTCCAATGCTGTAAAGAGCAATATTGCACAGGAACCTGGAATGTCAGTTCTATGAATCAAGGCAAATTGGAAGTGGTCAAACAGGAGATGGCAAGAGTGAACGTCAACATTCTAGGAATCAGCGAACTAAGATGGACTAGAAGGGGTGAGTTTAACTCAGATGACCATTGTACTTACTACTGTGGGCAGGAATCCCTTAGAAGAAATGGAGTAGCCATCATGGTCAAAAAAAGAGTCCAAAGTGCAGTACTTGGGTGCAATGTCAAAAATGACAGAGTGATCTTTGTTCATTTCCAAGGCAACCATTCAACCTCATGGTAATCCAAGTCTATGCCCCTACCAGTAATGCTGAAGAAGTTGAAGTTGAGTGCCTCTATGAAGACCTACAAGACCTTTTAGAACTAACACCAAAAAAAGATGTCCTTTTCATTATAGGGGACTAGAATGCAAAAGTCGGAAGTCAAGAAACACCTGGAGTAATGGGCAAATTTGGCCTTGGAGTACAGAATGAAGCAGGGCAAAGGCTAATAGTTTTGCCAAGAGAACGCACTGATCATAGCAAACACCCTCTTCCAACAACACAAGAGAAGACTCTACACATGGACATTACCAGATGGTCAACACCAAAATCAGATTGATTTTATTCTTTACAGCCAAAGATGGAGAAGCTCTATACAGTCAGCAAAAACAAGACTGGGAGCTGACTGTGGCTCATATCATGAACTCCTTATTGCCAAATTCAGACTTAAATTGAAGAAAGTGGGGAAAACCACTAGACCATTCAGGTATGACCTAAATCAAATCCCTTATGATTATACAGTGGAAGTGACAAATATATTTAAGAGACTAGATCTGGTAAACAGAGTGCCTAATGAACTATGGACAGAGGTTCGTGACATTGTACAGGAGACAGGGAGCAAGGCCATCCCCAAGAAAAAGAAATGCAAAAAAGCAAAATGGCTGTCTGAGGAGGCCTTACAAATAGCTGTGAAAAGAAGAGAAGCAAAAAGCAAAGGAGAAAAGGAAAAGTTATATCCATTTGAATGCAGAGTTCCAAAGAATAGCATGGAGAGATAAGAAAGACTTCCTCAGTGATCAGTGCAAAGAAATAGAGGAAAACAACAGAATGGGAAAGACTAGAGATCTCTTCAAGAAAATTAGAGACACCAAGGGAACATTTCATGCAAAGATGGGCTTGATAAAGGACAGAAATAGTATTGACCTAACAGAACAGAAGGTATTAAGAAGAGACAGCAAGAATACACAGAACTGTACAAAAAAGATCTTCATGACCAAGATAATCATGATGGTATGATCACTCACCTAGAGCCAGACATCCTGGAATGTGAAGTCAAGTGGGCCTTAGAAAGCATCACTACGAACAAAGCTAGTGGAGGTGATGGAATTCCAGTTGAGCTATTTCAAATCCTGAAAGATGATGCTGTGAAAGTGCTGCACTCAATGTGCCAGCAAAAGTGGAAAACTCAGCAGTGGCCACAGGACTGGAAAAGGTCAGTTTTCATTCCAATCCCAAAGAAAGGCAATGCCAAAGAATGCTCAAACTACCGCAGAATTGCACTCATCTCACACACTAGTAAAGTAATGCTCAAAATTCTCCAAGCCAGGTTTCAGCAATATGTGAACCGTGAACTCCCTGAGGTTCAAGCTGGTTTTAGAAAAGGCAGAGGAACCAGAGATCAAATTGCCAACATCCGCTGGATCATGGAAAAAGCAAGAGAGTTCCAGAAAAACATCTATTTCTGCTTTATTGAGTATGCCAAAGCCTTTGACTCTGTGGATCACAATAAACTGTGGAAAATTCTTCAAGAGATGGGAATACTAGACCACCTGACCTGCCTCTTGAGAAACCTATATGCAGGTCAGGAAGCAAGAGTTAGAACTGGACATGGAACAACAGACTGGTTCCAAATAGGAAAAGGAGTCCGTCAAGGCTGTATATTGTCACCCTGTTTATTTAACTTCTATGCAGAGTACATCATCAGAAACACTGGGCTGGAGGAAGCACAAGCTGGAATCAAGATTGCCCGGAGAAATATCAATAACCTCAGATATGCAGATGATACCACCCTTATGGCAGAAAGTGAAGAACTAAAGAGCCCTGTTGATGAAAGTGAAAGTGGAGAGTGAAAAAAAAAAGCTCAACATTCAGAAAATGAAGATCATGGCATCTGGTCCCATCACTTCATGGGAAATTAATGGGGAAACAGTGGAAACAGTGTCAGACTTTATTTTTCTGGGCTCCAAAGTCAGTGCAGATGGTGACTGCAGCCATGAAATTAAAAGACGCTTACTCCTTGGAAGGAAAGTTATGACCAACCTAGACAGCATATTAAAAAGCAGAAACATTACTTTGCCAACAAAGGTCCATCTAGTCAAGGCTATGGTTTTTCCAGTAATCATGTATGGATGTGAGAGTTGGACTATAAAGAAAGCTGAGCACTGAAGAATTGGTGCTTTTGAACTGTGGTGTTGGAGAAGACTCTTGAGAGTCCCTTGGACTGCAAGGAGCTCCAACCAGTCCATCCTCTCCTAAAGGAGATCAGTCCTGTGTGTTCATTGGAAGGACTGATGCTGAAGCTGAAACTCCAGTACTCTGGCCACCTAATGTGAAGAGCTGACTCACTGGAAAAGACCGTGATGCTGGGAAAGATTGGGGGCAAGAGGATAAGGGGACGACAGAGGATGAGATGGCTGGATGGCATCACTGACTCGATGAACATGAGTTTGGGTGAACTCTGGGAGTTGGTGATGGACATAGAGGCCTGTTGTGCTGGGATTCATGGGGTTGCAGACTCGGACACGACTGAGTGACTGAACTGAACTGAACTGATGTTGAGATGGTTTCTCTTGGTCTAGAATTACCAGCCGTTGCACAGTAAGGACGGGAGTGGGAGGTATTTGCCATAGTAAATGTGAGATGCATCAAAGCAAATTTTCAGCTTGGGTAGAATTTTGTCATCCTAATGAATTCTGAAAACTATTTCAAGTTAACTCTGTTGCTTTGGATTAGGAATTCACTAAATGGTGCCTTAGTGGCTTGCAAGGGTAAATATGATTTCCCAAAGTGCTGAACTCACTCCTACAATGTAACTGAGAGGATCAAACGTAATGGAAAGTAATGATAGTCCTAACTCAAAGAGACAGCAAGCAAGGTAAACCCTTGCTCTTCTTCCTTCCTCCTTGATTAACACTCCCTACACAAAATTTTGCTGGAAACAGCCGTACAATAAATCAAAGCATGTTAAGGGAGAAAGGATTACTGTTTTAGCAACAGATTCCTCCTTCTTGACTTAAACAGAGCAACCACCCATGTTAGACGTGAGGCTATTTGTGTTCAGGTGTTCTATTTGGTGTGGAGAGTCTACCTGACAGCTTTGCTTCCAACTTTGTTTTTTGAGAAAAATTTTAAAGCAAGTCTCACGAGGTTATAACCACCAACTTCCCACTAAGGCAAGAGGATTTAGGGATGGTTTATCAGTATGGCATACATGATGCCTTGTATATGCTTAGTTTGTAGAGGTGAGTGAGCAAGAGGAAGCTTGTCTTGTATACATTTTAAGCTATTAATTATCGACAAGCATGCTGTTTGGTTCATCTTAGATGGAGCTGGGCTATTCTGCACTGGTTAAAAATCAGAACAGGCTTATGGAAATAAGTAGCTTGGTGTGAGTCACTTTTAAAAATTAGTATTTTTTCTCTTTCCTGATTAAAAAAAAATAGACGCAGGGAAGAGGAAATTTAGGCATGCATGAACTCTTTTTTGTTGTCTTGCAAAGAAGCCTGTTGTGGAAGCCAGAACCCAGGGCTTCCTGACAGAAGGTGCCCTTAGCCTGAGAACTGCAGAGGGCAAAGCCTGCAGACCTGGTGGAGCATCTCATGTCTAATAGTATGTGGTGAACTGCCATGAACAGTGGAATTGGCTCAGTCATGTCCGACTCTTTGCGACCCCATGGACTATACAGTCCATGGAATTCTCCAGGCCAGAATACTGGAGTGGGTAGCCTTTCCCTTCTCCAAGGGATCTTCCCAACCCAGGGATTGAACCCAGGTCTCTCGCATTGCAGGTGGATTCTTTACCAGCTGAGCCACCAGGGAAGCCTGTGAATTGCATGGGGAGAGGAAAGACAGACAGACACGCAGGCAGGAGATGATAGCTCAGAAGGCTCACTTGCTCTGTCTGTTTTCAGTGACACCCCTCAGTGACTGCTGAGGCCCATGATAGTGGAAAACAGGGCTCACCCAGGAGACCAGACAGATAACACTGGATGCAAGTGGTGATATCCAGTTTTCAAGGCCCCAGGTTGACAAGATGGCCAGGTGCACCCCAGCATGTGGGTGGGTACACATTTTTTTTTCCAGGCCAAGTTCTCACTTATGTTTTATTTTATTTATTTATTTTAAAAATTTCTGTCAGAGTCTAGTTGATTTGCAATGTTGTGTTAGTTTCAGACCTAGAGCAAAGTGAGTCATATACATGCAGTCTTTTCAGATTCTTTTGCCACATAGGTCTTTATGGGGTATTGTGTAGGTCCTTATTAGTTATCTATTTTATGTATGGTAGTGCATATATCGGAGAAGGCAATGGCGACCCACTCCAGTACCCTTGCCTGGAGAATCCCATGGATGGAGGAGCCTGGTGGGCTGCAGTCCATGGGGTTGCTAAGAGTTGGACATGGCTGAGCGACTTCACTTTCACTTTTCACTTTCATGCATTGGAAAAGGAAATGGCAACCCATTCCAGTGTTCTTGCCTGGAGAATCCCATGGATGGGGGAGCCTGGTGGGCTGCCGTCTACGGGGTTGCACAGAGTCAGACACGGCTGATGCGACTTAGCAGCAGCAGCAGGAATGTAGGTCCTTATTAGTTATCTATTTTATGTATAGTGGTGCATACATATCAATCCCAATCTCCCAGTTTATCCCGACCCCATTCCCTTGGTAACTACATTTGTTTTCACAGCTGTGATTCTATTTCTGTTTTGTAAATAAGTTCATTTGTACATTTTTTTTAAATTTCACATATAAGCAATATCATGTGATATTTGCCTTTCTATGTCTGACTTACTTCACTCAGTATGACAATCTCTGGGCCCATCCATGTTGCTGCAAATGGCGTTATTTCATTCTTTTTTCTGGCTGAGTAGTATTCCATTGCATGTATGTATCACAACTGCTTTATCTATTGCTTTGTCGATGAACATCTAGGTTGCTTCCATGTCCTGTCCATTGTAGATAGCGTTGCAATGAACATTGGTGTGCATACATCTTTTTGAATTATGGTTTTCTTAGGAGTCGGGTATAGAGTTTCAATGTTGCAAGATGAAAAAGTTCTAGATTCTGTTGTACAACAATGTGAATATATTTAACACTATTGAATTATACACTTTAGAGTTGTTAAGATGGTAAACTTAATATTCTGTGCTTTTTCTTTACCTCAATAACACACACACACACACAAACTCGGCCTCTAACTCAGAGGCTTTTGCTCGCCCACATGGACGTCACTTGTGACGTGGTTGGAAAATTTCAATATTGGTGATGATTTAAGACACAAATGTTTGCAGATTGCAAGCAATAGAGGAATACATTGGTACATGTCAGTGGCTTATAACTGCACCTGGTCCCTAGTCAGAGAAGGCAATGGCACCCCACTCCAGTACTCTTGGCTGGAAAATCCCATGGATGGAGGAGCCTGGTAGGCTACAGTCCATGAGGTCGTGAAGAGTCAGACACGACTGAGCGACTTCACTTTCACTTTTCACTTTCACTCATTGGAGAAGGAAATGGCAACCCACTCCAGTGTTCTTGCCTGGACAATCCCGGGGACAGCGGAGCTTGGTGGGCTGCCGTCTACAGGGTCACACAGAGTCGGACACGAGTGAAGTGACTTAGCTTAGGTCCATAGTATCAACAAACCTACTTGTGAAGTGGCCAGGCATAATGGTGATCGTTTACAGCCTTGAAAGCAGGCCCATTTTTCTGAAAACAATATCAGAAATACTCTTACAATATAGATAGATGGAGATGACTTGTCTTCAAATCTCTCCTGTCATCCCTGATAACACTGAGTTGGGAGAGGATTTCAGAATGCTCTCCAGACCCTTGCAGAGAGAGGGGGCTTGACAAGAAAAGAAAGGGTGAATGCAACCTTGCCAAAGTTGGCCGATGACATTAAATTCTCTACAGGTTTCACAGCTCGCGGTGATGTGGTAGACCCTTCTATCAGACTCTGGATGTGCAGGAGACCCAGACTTCTTCCTAGAGAGAGGAGGTGATTCCTGTAGCTCCAACCCAGGCTCTGTTGGTCAGGCCAGATGAGGACAAGCCCACAGTTTCAATCAGGGCTTACACATTGCAAGCTTTGGGGAAGACAATGTGAGCTCTTTCTGCAGGTTCTGAGAACCACCTCTTGAGGCAAAAGGTCCCTTGCCCCTCAGCTAACAGAGATACAGATGTGGAAAAGCTGTGCCTTGGAAAATAGCACATTCCACAGACATCTGGGGGAGCTCTGCTCAATTTTGGTTTGAAACCATTTCTACAACAGCCACTGGAAGATTACACATGCTCAAATGTTCATACTCTTGGTTTTTCTTTGAATAAATATGGCTGTTTCATGATAGACTCCTCCAGGAATGCAGAAACTTGGGTGTATCAGAAGTTGGTAAGGTGTGGAGACGTTTTAATGATGGGTGCAGGTATCACAGAAGATGAAGGAGCCGGAGATGCAGCCCTTCTGGAGTCAGCGTCCATTCCTCCTTCAGGGTCCAGAGAATGCAGGGGCAAGTCCTGTCTCCTGGAAGAGAGGCACACGATAAAGCATGGGCTGGGAAGAGCAAGAAACTGCTGAAAGTGTGTGGATGGTGCAGACACGGGCAGCAAATGCAAACCTGCATGGCCCAGCAACAGAGGGCCGTTATAGACAGCAGATGAGTCACCGATTTCTTCTATCTCCAGAGCTCACTCTACAGGCGCAGAGTGATAGCTAATGCGCTGCACATGGAAATGAGATGAGCTAGATCAAACAGTTTTCCCCTGTAATGAGGTTTCATATCGTCCCGGCAGTCTGTCCTGAGTGAAGAGCAGTGGTCCGTGATCTAGGAGAATCCCTTAGCAGACCCAGCTTCCAGGCTGACTTGGATTCTCTTTCTGCTCTACTCAAACTGGGATCTGAGCCCTTTATTTTATTTTTATTAAAAGGGTCACAGACTATACTCAAATGTGAGAAATTTTGCTCAGCACTCTGTCATCACTTTGAAGATTCATGATGCAAACCAATATATTAAAACTCAGAGCATGTTTCTGGCATAAAGAAACGAGTTTAGTGTAGTTCAATCAACTTTCCCAAATGTATATAGACTCAGAACATGCTTTTACCACAGCACATTATAAATACTATTTGGATCAGTTTCTCCAGAAACACTGAATTAAGTAAACCCCCAAGTCCTCAAGCTCATTCAATTGGCTCCATACTTAGACTCTCAAATCAATCTAATCTTATCTACTACTGATTTTCAGATTTTCAGAAATCTTCAGATGGGGAGAGAAGGTTGTTTCATTTTCCTGAAAGTCTATGTTTCTCTCTCTCTCTCTTTTTTTTTTTTTTGGCCAGTATTTCAAGTTCGGGGTCATCACTGCATCTTTGTTCAAGTTATAATTCTCCCAGGAATTTCTCTCCACCATTATCAAGTAAACTTTAATGTACAAATTAAGTGCTTATCATCTATAAAGGCTTTCCTAATTTCTTTTGTTATTTTGTTAATAATAATGGTTAACACTCCATAAACATTTGCTATGCACCATAAACTCTACCTAAAGCCCTTTTTATGCATTATTTCACTTAGCTATTAGTATTCTATGAAGATTCCCTGGAGGAGGGCATGGCAACCCACTCCAGTATTCTTGCCTGGAAAATCCCATGGACACAGGAGCCTGGTGGGCCCCATTCCATAGGGTCACAAAGGGTTGGACATGACTGAAGCGACTCAGCACGCATGCACATTCTGTGAAGGTACGTGTGTGAAAAACTCTCGACCTCAGCCTCCTGATCTGTAAAATGAGCCTGAAAGTCCTGACCTGAGGCCCGAAGCTGGTAAGAATTCAAGCTCACTTCCTTGTGACCTCACAGCCTGCACGCTAACCACTGTGCTATCACACAAAAATTATTCTCTCATCCAAATCCCTGCAAAGGTTTTGATCAGCTGCTTTTGGAATTTTGCTATTTAGTACCTTGAAAATTCCCTGCCTTATAATTNGGGGTGGGGGTGGTCAATGGCAGCTTCCTAAATGCACATCTCACCACAATACAAAAGAAGAGTCTATAAAATTACACAAAGCCTGGGACATTGGCACAACTAGAAGACAATGAAGGCACAAACTTCAAGTTGTTTTTAAGTAAAAATAAAATCTCAGTAAGTGATCTCTCAGACTCTTTTGCAAACCTTCTTCGTAGGCAAAGACAGTCTGATTCAAGAAACAAAATAAAACAAAACAAAAATGTTGCCCAGAAGAGAGAATAGGGGAATGAGCAGCAGGTATAAAATTATTCTAAATCCACAACCATAATGATAGTTAACCTAATTGTGAAAATACTGGAAAAAATTGTGCTAGTAGACCAGAGGACTGATTACAGGGAAGAGACTTAAATATATGTGGTTCGAGGTGGTAGTCTTCAAAAAGCATAGTTTCTGCTGAGAAAAAGACAAAAAACAAGGGATAGGCACTTTTAGTGTTTGGGTGGGAAAAATAAAAGGAACGAAAGTAAAAGTTAAGGTCCTGGAAGACCAAAAGTAATATAAAAAATAGAGGGTGCAGAACCCCTCCATGCATCAGTAAGAAGCTCATGCCTTAAAGAAACCAGACTCTACAGGCAGAAGATGGCATCCTGCCACGAGAGTAGAAATCTTGTAAACCACCACAAATATGCAAAATGAATACTGTGGAACTGAGCAAGTCTATACAAGTTCAGTTCAGCCGTTCAGTCGTGTTACCACAAAAATATAAAAAAATGAGAATAACACATTCCCACTGATGGAACTACTTCTTTAGAGACACCTATGAAACAAAACTGTAAGACCTGCTCCAAGTGGATTAAAGATTTTCCAACTCTTATAATATGAAGAACCACTTTGAATCAGAAATAAAAAATTAAAAACAAAAATGGACAGAAAAACAAAGAAATGAAGAGAGTAATAAGAGGCATTGAAGAAATGCAAGAAAACAATGCAAAAATAAAATAAAGGGAGAAGTAAAAAAGAATCATACAGAAAGAGGTTTGTTTGCTGGGAAGATCAACAAAGAAGGAACCTGTACATAACCAAAGTCACGGATACAGAAAACAAACGATGGAGCAGAGTTAACATGTAAATTGTAAACCCAGAAAACTTTACAGATATAAAAGAGACCTGAAATTTATAATTGAAAGGGTTCACTGGTTTCCTTAGAAAACAGAGTGAAAGATTAGATTCACAATATACCCCAGCAAAANCAATATACCCCAGTAAAACTATTAGACCTCAAAGATAAAGAAAAACGTTTCAAAGTTTTCAGGTAGAAAAGATTAAAATAACTTGCAAGAGCAAAAGAGTTAATCCATAATTAGAATTCTCAACACAACATTAAAAAAAACAACAAAGCAACAATGGAACAGATTTTTTTTTTTTCCCAAAAAACTCAGTGAGAGAAACTGTGAGAAAGGCCCTTTATTTTATTTTTAATCAAACTGTCTGTGACTCCTCAAGACTATAGCCAATGGTTCCAGACACTCAACAGTATGGGGAGCTGTGTGCCATGACCGCTTCTTGAGGAATTCAAGAGAGGAGGAGCTTCATCTCAAAAGAGAGGGCTGGAAAAACTCAAGCGACAGAGAACGCGAGGGAAACGGAAGCAACAAGAGACATCAGGCTGCCCTCCTAGTGTCAAAGCAGAACTGATAGCTAAAAGCGTTCAGTACGACAAGCAAGAACATTTTCAAATGCTACAGATGTAATATGTAATAAAGACATGATGTACTTAAATTAATTGGTATATTATATATATATTTATTAGCCAATTAACCACTGTTACGGAGCAACAATTACAGAAGAAGCAAGGAGCTAGAAACGGCACCGTGTGCTAACACACCACCGTCGGTAAGGACAGATCAAGCTGACAAACCAGTAAGGGTGCAGAAGGGTGCAGTGACACGGGGCCGCTCACCGCGCAGGAAGGAATGCAGACTGGCAGAAGGAAAACAGCTGCCTTGCTGCTGTGACTGAGGCCTCCTGCCAGGAGCTGGGCTGGGTCTTCAGGTTTCTCCCAGCTTGAGACAAGGAGGCTCCGTCTTCGGGTTTCTCCATCAACAAGTCCCTGACCAACAAGTCCCCAAGGTCATAACCTTGGGTAAGGCAGTTTTCCATGTGGCTGAGGGCAATTCCTAATGACCTTGAATCTCATCTGGAAACCCCTGCCTGTGTTCCAATGGGGAGTAGGGAGCCACTGCGTGTTCTTGAGGGGGAGAAGGATAGTATGGAAGATACTTAGAGAACATATTTTTTGTCTGTCCTTTACACGAAGCCGAATAATTGGAAAGGATCTGAGTTCCGCGCCTGCAGTCAGTATATGGGTCCACGTGGAGCAGTCCTTCAAGGCCGAGCTGCCTTTTTTACATCTGCAGAGTTAACATTTCCAATCATGCTTAGTTATCGCCCCTAAAGACACTCTCCATGACAGTGCGTTTGGCTGCTGCTGGTTAGGCAAATGGCAAACCGAGGCGCCTGCTCAGGGAAATTACTGCCCTCATTTGTCATCAGCCTGCAGAGTGGAAGCACTGGTTCCCTTTCTTGCTGACTGAGGAATGGTTTTGAAGAGGAAAACTGATGGGTAAAATGCTTCCCCTAGAAGGGAAAAGTGATAAACGGAATTGACTACCCAAATCTCGCTCGTGTCGATGAGACGGTATTTCTGCTCACATTAAATGAGCTTGTCAAAATAAATAAGGAGGCGCGGTCGCTGTGGGTGGTGGGAGCCAGGTCCTTAGTGGAGGAAATCAGTCTGGAGGTGGAGGGTCTGTTTCTGCTCCAGCCAGGCAGGTCTCCAGTCTCACTCACTTCTTTGTCTTGCTTAGCAGGCAAGCTCCTGTCTGCCTGGGCTACAAATCCTGTACGTCTTCAGGGGCCGACTTCCGTCTCTCCTCTTGGAAGTCAGAATGTCCTTCTCTGAATTTTTACCATCTGTATCTGGGCTGTGCAAGTTGGCACTTAGCTGACGTCGTGTCTTCTTTCTTATGTAATTCTCACAGTGTCCTTTGTGTGTTAGCCTTACCATTTAGACGATCTGGCTTTTTGCAGCCATTGATCAGGTCTTACAGAAGACCTGTATTCTCTCTCCTGCGTGGAGCACCATGCTGGGGAAATGATAGAGATGTCACACATGCCTGGTGATTGGTCAGACCTGGCAGGAGCAGCCTTTTGCTGCCCAGCAGCCATCGTTTCCCTTTCTAAAAATGACACCATGGGGTAATGATCCCAAAGATTTGAGAGGTCACTCAGTCCTCTGTTATCGACCCTGAGTTTTTTGTGAGATCGATCATTCTTTAGGAATGATCAGTTAACCTCATTCTGGTTTGGCATAGTGATTGGTGGTTGGTTCAGGGATGGGTAGGGAGCCTAAGACAACATCATCAGGGTAAACCTCAGAGCCTTTTCTGGATGTGAGTTAAGTAATATACCCTGCTTATATCCTTGGGAGCTACTAGTAACTATCATGTGACCACGAGGAGAACCAGCATTAAAATAAAGGCAGAGTAGAGAGAGGTTTGAGAACAAAATTGAACCACTGGACTGAAGCCTGCCTGTGGACTTTCCAATTGAAGATCTTTACTATGTAACCTGGTTTGAACCATGTCTTTGCTTTGACTAACCAAACAGAAGCAGGAGATCCTTCATAAATATTTCCAGGCCACTCAACCGTCATCCTTATTAACGTGGGCATTTTATACCTCTTTGGAGATCAGAATCATGTTTGAACAGTTTTTGTTTTCATAATTCTCATATTTAGTTGCTTTCAGGAGGAGAAAATCACAACATTCTTTCAATCTTA
Source organism: Redunca redunca (assembly GCA_006410935.1). Taxonomy (NCBI): domain Eukaryota; kingdom Metazoa; phylum Chordata; class Mammalia; order Artiodactyla; family Bovidae; genus Redunca; species Redunca redunca. The sequence goes on along the minus strand of SJYQ01000097.1, from coordinate 616,726 downwards.
TGTTGTTGTTTGGTTGTGCATTTGTGTTCATCTCTTCGTGGGCCCATGGGCTGCGGCACACCAGGCTCCCCTGTCCTCCCCTGTCTTCCAGAGCTTGGACAGATTCATGTCCATTGAGTTGGTGATGCTGTCTAACCATGTCCTTCTCTGCCACCTGCTTCTCCTTTTGGCCTCAATCTTTCCCAGCATCAGGGTCTTTTCCAGTGAGTTGACTCCTTGCATCAGGTGGCCAAATACTGGATCTTCAGCTCATAGGGAAAACTATGGATTAAGGAGAATAAAATGAAAAGCAAGCTTCCCCAGTTCCATGCTCTCTCCCTTCACGGGAGGCCTCTTGGAACTTTTGAGAAATGTGGAGAAAGCAGCAGAGGGGGAGGGGGTGACCTCAGATTAGTTTTTGAGCTTTTCCAGGTTCTTCTATTCTCTCTTCAACTGCTCCAATCTTGACTCACACAAGGGGCCCCTTTCCCCCTCTTTAACCAGAAGTCCCATCCTACATTCTGCCTCCACTGTCCGCCCCATTCATAAGCCAGACACTCTGATCAGTCTCAGAACTATTGATGTTTTGGGCTGGACGATTCTCTGTCGTGGTGGATGGTTACCAGCAGTCTTGGCCATCATCCATTAGATGCTGGTAGCCCTTCCTCCTCTTTCTAGGGTTTGACAACAAAAATGTTTACAGGCATTGCCAAATGTCCACTGGCATTTGTCCAAATGCCAAACTCACCACCCCCCTCCATCCTGTCGAGGATCTTTGCCCCGCAGGGAGTATTCGGGGATATAAAGTTGGGAAGACCACTCACCTCTTGTGGCTCCTCTTTGGAGATTCTGAGTTTTGCATTAGCATCCTGAATCTGTTGACTCAGCATCTCTGTAAAAAGATGGAAGAATCAAGACCCCTGGGGCTCTCAGAAGCAGGACCCAACTCAACATCTTATGTCAGGGCTCTGAATCTACGCTCGCAGACAATAATTCACCGTCTATCGAAACTGCGTTACCAGCCACAAATCTTTGTTGCAAAGCAAGAAAAAGTTTGTTCTGTCTTAGGAAAAGAGCAGTGGAGTCATAACTACCATTTGCTGAGCACCTACGATGTCCTACTATGAACATCATCGAGTGCTGTGGGTTTATCCAAACTAATCGTCACAGAGGTGCTCCAAGGTCAGCCTTATTGCTCCACTTGATCCATTCAGAATGTAACGCTCGTGAGCGCAGCACGAAGTCCTGGTTGCAAGTTGTTGCAGCCTAATGGGAGATGCACAATGCCAGCAGCCTTGGAGGGGCCCGCAATCCTGTACCCCAGTGACCAGAACCTAGATCAAGCTCTGAGCACCCACCATTTCTCCATTTCTTGGAGAGAATGTAATTGTTAAATGAAAAATCCACAGAGGAAAAGCCACCATCACCAGACTGAGATAAGACAGATTAACCAGGGAACCAGAGTGCAAGGTAATTTTTTAAAACTGTATTTATTCAGTTTGTTCTGTTATTACACATTTGTGTTTGGAAGCAGATGCATTTTAATCTGGGAAATGAGGCATTGTCTGAGTATTAGGGTATTACACAGGGCTCTATCCTAATGGTGATAATTTTTGGTGTCTTGATCGACTTTACCCAAAATGGAATAAAAGTTCACAAGAGGGGCTGTCATGAGCTGGATAATAAGAGGTCTGTATTCCTCTTGCATTTTTCCAATGGGTGATGTTGGGTAAAGTCTTATCTTACCTTCCAAGTACCCTTGTCTACCTATTTCTCTCTCCCATCTATTAAATAAAGAAGGAGTTTGGGCCAGATAATGCAGGCAGCTTCTGGCTTTCTGTGGTTCTGATGACGGAATTCTGGTCGCCTGAGTAGTCACTTCTCTTCTTCCTGTCTCTTGGACCCACGTGTCAGGGCTAGTGCCTGGTAGGCAAGTGTCCCTTACGTCGCCTTTGATGCGCTTCCAGAGTCATCTGAGTGCCTATTTCACGTGAGGGGTGCCTGTGCCCCTCTCATCTCCCACTGTCACAGCTCACAGGCCTCCAGCCTTCCTGGCCCTTTGACAGTGGTGAGTAGGAGCCAGCTTTACGCAGAGAATTTGCCAGCCGTTGTAGGTTTCTGTTCACTGTCACTCCCTGGCAGGTATCACAGCTCTGCCTGGGAGCCCCCATGAGTCGCACTTCCCCTGAACTTGCTGTTAATCCCCTTTGTGAAGATACTCTGAGGATTTAGCGGCAGGCTCTCAGGGGATCCTCTGTCTTCAATTTTTATGATCGATGTGGCCCATTTTTAAAGTCGTCATTGGATTTGTTACAATATTACTTGTTTTGCGTTTTGGCTTTTTGGCTTTAAGGCATGTGGGACCTTAGCTTCCTGACCAAGGTCTGAATTTGCGTTCCCTGCTGGAAGGCAAAGTCTTAGCCACTGCACCTCCAGGAGTGCCCTAATGCTCTGTCTTCTAACTCCACGTTTGGCTTTCCCTTGGCTTTCATTTCCGACCTTCACTTTTCTCCTTTCTCAGTTTCTGCATTTGAAGCTCTTCTTGCTTCTCAAGGCCATGCCTGTACCTCCGCGCCTGCTGCTCCCAGCTTTGTAAGTGCCTGGGAGTCTAGCGTTCTAGTCCCTCTCTGGCCTTGGGCAAGTAAATGCAGAGGGTAAAATCAAAGTTTGTGCAAAAGGTTATCAAGGAGGGAATAAGGTGAGCACACCCACCTCACCGTCATTAACATTCAGGAAGAGGATCGAGAGGACCGGAAACGTGACTCCACTGAGGCTCTTTGGTGGTGGAAGGCGGGATTGGATGGTGGTCCAGAAGCGGGACCAGGCAGCATCTCGGAGGGGACGTGAGGATGGGCGCCTGGCACTGGCGGGGAGGACGCCTCTTCCGTCTGAGACACAACAGTAGGGAGGTCACAGCCCCGGGAGAGTGGAAGACGGACCTTGGTCCCCTCCTGAGCCTCCTGTGGGAGAGCTCTCCTCTGTTCATTCATCGCAGACTAGGCGGCCTGTCCTTGGAGGAGTCCAGGCATCACCGAAAGGGCAAAGATCAGTCTCTGCATCTGGCTGAAGAAAAGGCCGGGTTATGCCACGGTGCTGACCTGCTTGCTCTAGACACAGGATGATTTGGGAGCAAACATCCAAACCCTCGGCTTTCTAGCCTCACGATGAGTCAGAAGAGACCCAAGGGGGTAACTGAGCTGCTCTCCGCACAGAACTTAATTACGTTTGGTATTTTGGAAAATGTAAGGATTCAGCAACAGGGGCTCTACAAGCTCAGAAGTGATCAGCCTCTTACAAGTTGTTTAGATCCAATTTGCAAATTGAAAGCAATTGTGAGGGGCTAAATATTACTTAACTCTCGCCATCATGGACCGAGTTTGCTTAACGCTGCATGTGGGTGGGCTCTGCGGAGAGCTCGTTTGGGTGGGATGTGACAATCCATTTCAAGCTTTTCCTTCAAGCGTGGCAGGCAGGATTGTAGGAACTTAAAATGGATTTATGATCACTGGGGAGAAGTTCTGGAGAGGAAAGCCACCTACAGAGCGACACTGAGAAATCCATGCAGGTTAGATTTTGGAGTTTCCAAGACTACCTTGTTTGTCTCCAATGCCACGTTTGGTCTGGCTCAAATGCCAGCTTCATTCTTTACCTGCCAAGTCTGGGCTGGCCACCATCAAAGGCTCCAGCCCAAAGTGACCGGGAGCTGCCCTCCCTGCCCCTGGTGCCCCGGGTGCCTCCCGCGGCTGCGGCCAGGGCCAGGAGGAGAGGGTAGACAGGGTGACAGTCAGCATCTCAGCCCAGAAGACTACGCTGCAGGGAGATCGCCTTTGCATCATCTATGCTTTTGTTTTGTTCCCCTGACACCTCCAGAGGTAGGTCTAGTGGGCGGATCCAGCCCATTTTAGAGGACAAGAGCGGGTCTGAGGTCAGGAGGGCCTCTGGCCCCATGGGCTCTTGACTTGAGGCTCAGTTGATGCAAAATAAGGGTGGGTGGGGACTGGGAAAGGGGGCTTCTATGATTGCCAGAATCCTGCCAGGATGCATTTGGGATGGGGGTCCTGATGAGTGGAGAAGTTTGGTGGGCTGCCTTCTGGTCCAGCCACCTGCCGCTGTGAGGATTGGCACGCAGGGAATGGAAGTGGTGTTGACAGCTTGCAGGAGAGGAAAGGCTGGCTGTCTCCACCACCTCCTGCATTCTTCCCTTGCTGACTCTCCTTCCTCCCATCTTTGTTGGTTTGGGAGCTGAACATCAAAGCATTGAAGTCCTTTAGCATTCTTTGAAATCTCAGAGCTCTGCCTTGAAGGCAAATGCGTGGATGTTGGGAGGGGCTTGATCTCCTGTGAAGAGCGAGGGAGACTTGGACAGGCTTGGATGGCTCAGAAGGATGTGCCAACATGCACCGCAGCAAGTGTGTGCGTGTGTGTGCAGGGGTGTGTGCATGCCTGTGTTGGCACATGGGTGTGAGGCTTTGGCAGGAGGGGAAGTGGGCTGCATTTAGTTATCAGGACGAGCAGGAGAGCGGCCTGAGGCCGAGGACAGGAGCGTGCAGTCAGATCCCCGCGGCCTCTGTTTGCCGGGCAGAGGAGAAGGGTCAGGAGGGTGCCTTGGGTCCAGGCTTGCGCTGGGTGGCTTTGGTTCAGGGGATCACACAGCACCCCCTCCTGCTCTCGGAAGTGTCTCCCAGGTATCATTTGGTCATCCTCTCTAAGAATGAATGGAAGCCCTTCCAGGCTCAGGCGTCCCAAGCTGGGCAGCTGAGTGGACCTAGTTACCCTCCTCTTTTCCTGGTCCTGCCCAGGAGCCTAACCTGGCTTCAACATTTTCCTTTTCCCTCTGAGTCCAGTTCCTGGTGCTGAGTCTTGTGTGTCTCTTTCCCAGGTGGCCTGTTGAGGACACGTATCCCCCAGCTCATGGAAGCTCCAGACTCTGCAGTGACCGGGCGCCAGGGCCGTGGCTCTCTTCTGATTTTCCCGTTCATCATCCTAGCTGGGGGTCCCCAAACCATGTGCCCCTCCTCCCTGAGAGCAGTGCCCTTCCCAGGGAGATGACGCACACAGACATTAGGACAATATCAGATTGCTCTCCAGGAGCTGTCTATTCACGGAGCGTGGGGGCCATTGTTGTTTTACATTCAGGATGCAAATAGCTCTGTGTCTTGACCAGCTTCAAGGAAAGCTTTGAAAACATCCAAACAGAACGCTCTCTGAAAACACACTTCCAGCACTGTCTCCCAAACATCCTGACGATCTAAGCATTTCTCAATCAGCCGTTTTCTTTCCTCTCTTCCCTGTTATGCATGACAAAGACCCAGCCTGTGTTAGGGTTCCTTCTCCCCACCCTTCTCCAGACTCTGACGGGCTGGAAGCGGGCACTGGGCAGCTGTCTTTGAATGCTGTGTGGACACTGTGGGCTGAGGGCATTCTATTAGGCCTCTGTGATGATGAGGATATTAGATTCAGCCATCAGGGACCCTGGGCTTTGAGATGGAATCAAAGGCTGTTACAGGCGATCCGAGTTAGGGTGGCTGAGAGGCCTACCCACCCTAGCAGCCTCACACTCCAGGCTTTTCCATACAATGTACTAGAGAAAACCAGAACCGATGACTAACATCTGCACTGAAACTTGATTCCAAATTTATAAAACTCAAGCTGGCATTTCAACATCTGACATGTTCTGACCCACCGTTTTCCCAGTCATATCTTTTTTTTTTAATTGCAGTATAATTGCTTTACAATGTTGCATTAGTTTCTGCTGTACAACAAAGTGAGTCGGCCATACGCACACAAATATCCTCTCCTCTTGAGTCTCCGTCCCACCCTCCCCGTCGCACCTCTCCTACGACCTCTAGGTCATCACAGAGCACCGAGCGGAGTTCCCCGTGCCATACAGCAGCTCCCACTAGCTGTCCGTTTCACACATGCGCATGGGTTTAGCCTTGCTGAGCACCCGCCCCACTGGCTCAGTCACTGAACAGCTGGAGTGCCACAGCAATCAGAACTGGGTCTGAGCGCCCCCCTCCACTTGGTAGTTGGATGACCTTGGGGGAGGAGCGTCACCTTTTGGAACTTGAGTGTCTTCACACGTGAACTGCTGGGAGGTGGGCAGGACAGTGGGGAGAGGACCCGTTTGTCCTGGGTTATCCCCAGCACCCAGTGATCAGGCCTAAGGGTCTGCCTGGGGGGTTGGCCCCTGAGACACGTAGACCAGAGGAAGCGCTCTGAGTCCCGTGGAGCAGACCGGTCAGCTTGGAAGGGGGCCTTCCTCTAGTCCCAGCACGCCGAGTCCGGGTTACATTAGCCCAGGTTTGTTGATGTGGTCCATGAGCAGGGGTCTGGGCTCCTCTGCCCTCTCAGGGGCCCAGATGCCCGTGTGTGTGTGTGTGTGTGTGTGTGTGTGAGCTCTGTGCCCAGTCGTGTCCGACCCTTTGTGACCCCGTGGACTGTGGCCACCAGGCTCCTCTTTCCATGGGATTCTCCAGGCAAGAATACTGGAGTGGGTTGCCATGCCCTTCTCCAGGGGATCCTCCTAATCCAGGGGTCGAACCCAGGTCTCCCACCTTGCAGGCAGATTCTTTATCTTTGGCCACCAGCAAAGCAGATGCCCATAGTCTGCCCCACACAACTCCATCCTACTTTCTGCCCAGATCTCTTCAAGATCCAGGAACCGTTTCCCAACTGTATTTCTGAAAAATCCAAAGACCAGCACTTGGTCCTTTGGACTCTCTGGGAAATGATTCCCAGCCCTTTCTCGATGAGCTGTGTGTGCTTGCTTTGCGAGTCTTTCTGCCCAACACCCAGGCCCATCCTGCAGATGAGCCATCCCCGTGAGCATTGTGCTAGTTAGGGTAGCTTGTGGACGCACTGACTATAGGGAGGTGGGATTTCTCCAGGAGGTGCATTGCATGACTGGGGCAGTGACTGATGGCCTGCTACAGTGATGGATTCATATTTTTTGTTTTCTGGCTGCAGAATTGACTGTTGTAAGAAGTCATGGGTAAATGTTTCTTTTGCAAAAATCAAAGCACATTTGTTAGGACTCAATACCCAGTACATGAAAACTTGATCACAGTCACTTTCTACTTCATACACATTCAATTTTTTAAAAATTAGGTAAGAGTACACTACTTAGGACTTCCCCAGTGGCTCAGCAGTAAAGAGTCTGCCTGCAGTGAAGGAGCTGCAGGAGACTCGGGTTCGATCCCTGGGCCGGGAAGATCCCCTGGAGGAGGGCGTGGCAACCCACTCCAGTATTCTTGTCTGGAGAATCCCCATGGACAGAGGAGCCCAGTGGCCTACAGTCCATAGGGCTGCAGAGTCACACACGACTGAAATGACTTTGTATGCCTGGACAGTACTTTAAAAATGATTTATCGATTTGTTCTTGGCTGTGCTGGGCGTCTGTCGCTGCGAGGACTTTCTCTAGTTGTAGCCAGCAGGGGCTAGTCTCTGGCTACGGTGCCTTAGCTTCTCCCCGGGCTCTGGGCACGCAGGCCTCAGCAGCTGTGCTGCACAGGTTTACTCGGCCCACAGCACGTGGGATCGTCCTGGGCCAGGGATCAAACCCGTGTCCCTTGCATTGGCCGGTGGGTTCGTTACCACTGAGCCACCTGGGAAGCCCTCATGGCAACTTGCCGCTGCTGTTCCGTCACTCAAATCGTGTCTGACTCTTTGCAACCCCATGGACTGCAGCACACCAGACTTCCCCGTCTATCACCATCTCCCAGAGCTTGCTCAAACTCATGTCCATTGAGTCAGGGATGCCATCCAACCATCTCATCCTCTGTCATCCCCTTCTCCTCCCACCTTCAGTCTTTCCCAGCATCAGGGTCTTTTCCAATGAGTCAGCTCTTCGCATCAGGTGGCCAAAGGATTGGCGTTTCAGCTTCAGCATCGGTCCTTCCAATGAACATTCAGGACTGATTTCCTTTAGGATGGACTGGTTGGATCTCCTTGCAGTCCAAGGGACTCTCAAGAGTCTTTCCCAACACCGCAGTTCAAAAGCATCATTTCTTTGGTGTTCAGTCTTCCTTATGGTCCAACTCTCACATCCATCCATGACTACTGGAAAACCATAGCTTTGACTAGACGGAGCTTTGTCGGCAAAGCGATGTCTCTGCTTTTCAATACATTGCTTGTCACAGCTGTTCCTCCAAGAGCAAGGCCCGTGCTTCTGGCTCCTCCCGTCTCCCCTGTATCTGAGGTGGCCCCGAGCAGCCAGGTCAGGTGACAAGTGTGTGCAGAAGAGTTAATTCCCCACTAGACGGATGTTGACCGATTGCAAACAGAAGACGGGAGTAGGCTGGGGGATGGGACAGACTCGTCTTCCTTCCTCTCCTGCTCGGAGATGTGCTCTCTCTGCCGGCCCCAGAAAGGCGACATCGCAGCTGTAACCTGCCGTGTCACTTTAAGGACGGCTTAGGAAACCGCGAGCCGCCCCGCTCCCCGTGCATCGCTCCGTGTGACCACAGGGTGGCAGTATTACACACAGCGCTGTTCGGTGATGCTTTGTCAGGTTGGTTGGTTTTGTAGGACTTCGCATTCCAGGTGCAGCTCGGAGGGGAGAAGATTTGGGGAGACAGTGTTCCTTCCGGCATGAACCAAGCCGTCTTTGGTAAAAGCAGAGCTGCGTGATCACACAGCTCCCACCTGGGAGGATCAGGTAGGAGACCATCAGCTCTTGTCAGGGCTCCTCCCTTCGGTTTGTTTGTGGCTTTAAGACAAGTTCAGTTCATACTTCACCTCTGAAAGAGACAGTATTGAGACTCCCTGTGGGTCCCCAGCGGGCAGTGGAATTCTCGTTCCTGTATGGCTCCTTGTCTCCACTCATCGCATATAAAAGGACTAACCTTTTACTGTAGCACTGTTTAAAATTTTTGAAAACAAAAGNAATATATTATCAGAATATATTAAAACATTTTATAAAACATTTCTTTAATATCATCAGAATACATAAAAACATTTATAAAACAAAAAGCAATAGATAAAAATTGGGCAAAAAACATGGATGGACATTCTACTGTAAGGGGAAAAGAACTGGCCTATAAAAATAGAAGACATATTCCATTGCATTATTGATCAGGTTGCCAAAGTGAAGGAAGTTGATACTATTAAATGGTTGAAAGGATCCGAGCCAAGAACTTGTCGTACTCATTGCTGGTGGGAACGTTATCTAGGACAACTGTTTTAAAAATATTCATGTTTTCTTGTAAGTCGAACATTTGCAGGCCTTGTGATCAGAAGCTATCTTATCCCTAGGCACATAATCAAGAAAATTTCTTTGACATATGCACTAGAAGATGTGTACAGTAAAGTTTATAGCAGCAAGATTCATAATGTGAGAAACCTGGAAGCCGATCAAATTCCCATGGACAAAGCAGTAGAGTGTAGACTGAACTGAAGAGAGAAAATTCATACCTCAAGGGTGGTTTCATGAATGAAGGTCGCATCTGTATGTGAGGTGTGAGTTCAGTTTGCTGTGTGTTGAGGGGATACAAAGGCTGTCAGCTACCTGTTCCCCCAAAAACACCACCTGTAAGGTGTGTTGAACCAGAGGAGCTCAGTGTGTTAGCCATGGGACAGAACCCCACAACAGTGTTGGCGTCTCTCACAAGGAGCGAGTCCAGGGGAGACAGTCACAGGGATTCAGTGCCCCGGCTCCATGACTTTCGGGGAGGCTGTGTGATGGCTCATGGTGTGTGTCAGCGTGACTGACCATTGGGCACCCAGATCACGTTATTTCTGGCTTTGTCTGAGAGTCTTTCTGGATGAGATTAGCATTTCAATTGGTGCACTCCGTAAAGTAGATGGTCCTCCCCAGTGTGGGTGGTCCTCTCCTGGTTCATTGAGGGCCTGAAGTGACCAAAAGTGAACAAAGGAAGAATTTGGCCCCCTTTCCCACCTCACTGGTTGAGAGGGGGTGTTTCGTTGTCTCCAGTCCTCAGTTCAGTTCAGTTGCTTAGTCATGTCCGACTCTTCGTGACCCCTTCTTTGTGATCTGCAGCACACCAGGCCTCCCTGTCCATCACCAACTCCCAGAGCTTACTCAAACTCATGTCCATCAAGTTGATGATGCCATCCAACCATCTCATCCTCTGTCATCCCCTTTTCCTCCTGCCCCCAATCTTTCCCAGCATCAGGGTCTCTTCGCATCAGGTGGCCAAAGTATTGGGGCTTCAGCTTCAGCATCGGTCCTTCCAATGAACATTCAGGACTGATTTCTTTTAAGATGGACTGGTTGGATCTCCTTGCAGTCCAAGGGACTCTCAAGAGTCTTTTCCAACACCACAGTTCAAAAGCATCAATTCTTTGGTGCTCAGCTTTCTTTATAGTCCAATTCTCACATCCATTCATGACTACTGGAAAAACCATAACTTTGACTAGACAGACCTTTGTTGGAAAAGTAATGTCTCTGCTTTTCAATATGCTGTCTAGGTGGGTCACAGCTTTTTCTTCCAAAGAGCAAGTGTCTTTTAATTTCACGGCTGCAGTTACCATCTTCAGTGATTTTGGATCCCCCCAAAATAATGTCTGTCACTGTTTCCATTGTTTCCCCATATATTTGCCATGAAGTGATGCCATAATCTTAGTTTTCTGAATGCTGAGTTTTAAGCCAACTTTTTCACTCTCCCCTTTCACTTTCCTCTAGTCCTCAGATTGGAATTTGTTGGGTTGGCCAAAAAGTTCGTTTGGGTTTTTCCATAGCATCTTTCAAAAAACCTGAAACGAGTTTTCTTTTGGCCAACCCAATGCACCATCAACTCTTCAGGTTCTCAGGTCTTTGGACTGTGACTGAATTATCCCTTCCATTTTCCTGAGGCTCCAGCTTGAGGACATCAGATGAAGGGACTTCTCAGCTTCCATAATCATGTGAACCAATTTCTTATAGCAAATCTATGTTATTAAGAACATATTTCATATAGTATGAAATCTGTCTTTCTATCCATCTATCTATCATCTATCTATCTGTCTATCTTCCATTTCTTACTGGTTCTCCTTCTTTGGAGAACCCTGACTAATATAGTCAACTAGAATTCCCTGGTGGCTCAGTGGTAAAGAATCTGCCTGCAATGCAGGAGACACGGGTTTGATCCCTGGGTTGGGAAGATCCCCTGGAGTAGGAAATGGCAACCGCTCCAGTATTCTTGCCTGGAGAATTCCATGCATAAAGGAGTCCGGGGGGTGGGGGGGTGGCTACAGTCCATGGGGTCGCAAAGAGTTGGACATGATGGAGGAACTAATGCACACACATACAGGGTATTGATTGGTGATGGGGAAATTCTATATTGTAATAGCTTTAGATTGGTGAGCACGAAGAGGTGAAGGTTTTGGAGACAGTATTAATGAACAAGATGTAAATCTTGAGAAGTCAGGTTTTTTTAGTTGGTTTACAGAGAAATATTTCTGTCCTTGAAGCAAGTATCTGAGATGATTTTTGCTGGACTTGACTATGTTGTTGAGCAAGCAACTAGAAAGCATTTTTCTCCCAGAATTTTTCTCAGAATTTTTGGGCACAGCAAGAAAATGTTGGTTTTAGTTCCCTCTTCCCTTCTGGCAGTTCTTCAGCCCAGCGAGAGGATGGACCGTTATCGTCTGGGGACATGACCAAGCCTGATCTGTGCCACTGTCTGCTGTGTTGTGCTCACACAGTTTATGACATGAGTTGCTCTAACATTTTTTTTTTTTAAATTTTATGTGGATCATTTCTAAAGTGTTTATTGAGTTTCGTTAGAATATTGCTTCTGTTTTATGTGTTGGTTTTTTGGCCATGTGGTGAGGTATGTGGGGTCTTACTTCCTTGACCAGGGATCAAACCTGCAACCCCTTGCATTAGAAGGTGAAGTCTGAACCGCTGGACCATCAGGGAGGTCCCTGCCCTAACAGTCTTAAGTGTCAGAGTTCCTTGGTTTTTTGTTAGAAGACACTTGTGGGATCCTTTGGTTGCACAGTGGCTGAGTGGTGGCAACAATAACCACACACTTGAGATCATGACCCACACCAGCCCTGTGAGGAGGGCCGTGGTCAGAGCCTGTAGTCCACATCTGAACAAAATACCCCAGGTAACCCCCCAAAGAGATCTCGTCCCCAAACCAAAGAGCGCCATGAGGGTATTAACTAGATTACCTAATTTCCCCAAACCACTCTTTTCCAGATGTTTTTTCCATTTAAAAAATCCAAGATACCTGCAGACGCATAATCGCATTCTCGCCATATGGTAGGATGCGTTCCGTCTCGATCGGCCAGCCTGTATCTAAATGCTATGTGTTTATTTTTATGGAAGGCCTCTCAAGAGGATGATCTGGAAGGCGGGAAGCAGAGTACAGAGAAAACAGACTCTCGTGTAGTTTACAGGTCAGAGTCAACAGGCTTTTGTGATACAAATCCAAAACCATTCATTAGGAACAACATGATGATATGTTTCAGTCAAAACATACCTGAAGCTATGGTACTATTTACAGGATGGCCAAGTTTAAAAGCCACCCATCAAGTGTGGTTCTTGCCAGGTGAAGGATTTGGGGACTGGAGATCATCAGATAAATGTGAAATGAAAGAACCTGGGGTGGAGCCTGGGTAGCGCTCCTTCCCTAAGACCTGTGGGTGTGAGCCAGCCTCTAAGTGGACAGCGACTGTTCCCGTGTTCCTTTACAGACTGTCTTTTTCTTAAAGTTCAACCACAAAGGCATAGGCTATAAAAGGCACTTCAATGCTGACAGAAAACTCTTTTTCTATGTACCGTGTGATAAACAATTTTAGTTTTTTTGGCTGTCCATCCTGTGGTGTTGCTGGCAATCTCAGGAATGCTTAGTGTTTGAATCCAATTACCAAGGAACCCAACTGACATTAAAAGAAAGTAGTAGCAGAGGAAGCTGGTGACGAAGAAAGAAAAGTGAAGATAAGCCAAGAGGTTCGTTTGATTATATATTTTGGCTAAATTATTGATACAGTTTATTTCCAAACTGGGTTTGTATCAAGGAGAAGCAAAGGATGCAAAAATTATGTATTAATGATATGGATCTTACAAGTACCATAGTTAACAGACGAAATGCATCTCTTAATGGTCCACAATCTTACAGTAAACTCAGAGAAAAGAAAAGCAAAGGCATTAAATTAAAGTATGAGAATGAGTGGTTCAAATTATCTGCAACTCATTCAATGGATCTTGGTTGAATCTATTTACTTTGTGCTGATGTCCACTTGATGTGGAAGTTTTTTTTTTTTTTTTTCCCAGTTTTGCCCCACTGCTACAATCTGCCCCAAATATAATCTAGCCTGTCTCACACAGTCCATCCAATGGCTACCCGTGAGATGTGGAAGTTTTTGATGGAAGCTGTTTTCTTCCAATGAATATCTGCTTTTAGAAAATTCTGACCAATTTCCAGCTTGAGGTTTCCATACAGGACAGATTTTCAGTTACTATAAACTGTCTTGTCTGTTTGTTGGGGGGTGCGGTTGGTGAAGGGCAAGTGTGTATTCAAGGATCGAACCCTCGAGATATTTTTCTGCTGTGCTACGTAACAGGGTAAGATTGTATCTCTCAGGCTTTGAGGACCATCTTTCTCAGATGCGTCTTAAAATCAATTTTCCAGGTTTGAGATTATGCAGGAGTTGCTTAGGAGAATGGTGAGTGAAGGGTACTCATGCTTGTGGATGATAAGACTGGATTTATTATGTGAGTCCTTTGCAGTATTTCTCTAAGTGTTCTTACCAGAGATCACAATCTAGAACCAGAAATAAAACTACAGTTGACCTTTGAACAATGTCGGGGGGAGGGTTAATCTGAGTATAACTTAGAGCTGCCCCTCTGTATCCACAGTTGCTGCATTTGTGGATTCAACCAACCATGGACCGTGCGGCACTGCAGTATTTACTACTGAAAAATGCTCGCCAGTCAGTGGACCCACGCTGCTCAAACCCATATTGTTCAAGAGTCAACCCTACTACAGTCCTGGGCTAACCCATGACTAACTCATAGCAATTAGTCACAGAAGGGGGTTTAGGGAATTCGATGTGCGTGTAGAAATGAAAACATAGTCTTAAATAACCAATGGCTCGAAGAAGACATGCCAGGGAAATTAGAAAATACTTTGAGAGGAATGAAAACAAAGCACAGTGTATCCAAACCAGGAATTAAAGTAGTCCTTAGGAATTTGGAGTCATAAATTTCCACGTTGGAAAGGAAAGATCTTGTGTTTTAGCCTAACTTTCTGACTTAAGACACTTATAGGAGAAGAGCAAACGAGGTCCAAATAAGCAGCAGGAAGAAGATAATAATAATAATCAGAGTGGAGAATAATAAAATAAACCGGAGAAAAACAGAAAACCAACAAAAGCAAAGTTGGTCTTTTCGAAAGATCAGCAAAATTGACAAATCTTGAGCTAGAATAACTGAGAAAAAAAGAAATGATTCAAACTAGTACAACCAGGACTGAAGAGGGGGCATTGCTACTGACCTTGCAGAAAGAAAAAGAATAACAGGGGGATAAATCGTATGCCAATGTTAGATAACTTAGATGAAATAGAAAAATTTCTAGAAAGACACAGATTGCCAAAACTGACTCAGAATAATTAAAAAAAAATCTGAAAAGACCTATAGCAAATAAAAAGATTAAATTAGCAATTTAAAGCTTCCCACCCCCAAAAGGACAGTATTCAAATTCTATAAAGCATTATGAAATTAATGCCAGTTCTTTACAAACTCTTCCAAAAAAATAAGAGGCTGGAACACTCCCCACTAATTTTATGTGGTCAGGATTACCTTGATATGAAAATCAGACAGAGACCTTACAAAAAAAAGAAAACTATAGTCTAATACCTCTAATGACTATAGACTGGTGTAAATGACCCTGGTCATCTATAAAAGCTTTTCAATAACACTGTACAGTGTTTTCAATAACACTGTACCAGGCTTGGAGCCAATAGCAAAGAAAGACTTACCAGCTCGAGGCCCATTCTCTGGCTTGTAAATTTCATCTTATAGATTTCAAATAGAAAGTGACAAGAACAGAGGAAAACAGAGATAAGAACAGAAAAAAGACACGATTCTGCCAAATACGAGAATGTACAAATTGGACCAGATAATCAAAGGATTCCTCAAGAGGGCAGAATTCTGGTGCCTGGGGGACAAAGGAAACTTGGTATTTGGGAGCTTGACAGAGAGAAGTCACAGCTCAGACCTGTGTGTGTGGCTCTGGGGCTTCAGAGGGGTGTGCTGCTCTGAGTGGGGATTGTGGAGTCAGGGCAGTGAGATGGTCTCAGTTGGATTTTGGCAAAATCTCCAAGATTATCAGCTGTCAATTTCCTAAGAGGCCACCGTGAAAGTGAAAGTCTCTCAGTCGTAACTGACTCTTTGCAACCCCATGGACTATACAGTCCATGGAATTCTCCAGGCCAGAATACTGGACTGTGTAGACTTTCTCTTCTCTAAGGGATCTTCCAAACCCAGGGACTGAACCCAGGTCTCCTGCATTGCAGGCAGATTCTTTACCAGTTGAGCCACAAGGGAAGCCCAAGAATACTGCAGTGGGTAGCCTATCCCTTCTCCAGCAGATCTTCCTGACCCAGGAATCAAACTGGGGTCTTCTTCACTGCAGGTGGATTCTTTACTAACTGAGCTATCAAATGCATCAAACTAGCAAACAAAACTGCAGTTAGGGAGAACACTGCCTTGACAGAATCTGGTAGTGTCTGAGAATAGGGAATCTGGGGGTCTGTTTGTGGGGTTGGGGTCTGGGTTGAGTGATTTAAGAGGGTTCTTGCAAGAGGGGCAGCTGATATTAGACAGTCTATGATCGCTTCAGGTAGGTGGGCCCAGCAGGGTGGAGTTCTTGGCGTGAATATTGATGAGCCAGCTGTTAGTTTTAACAAGGAGGCGATCTAGTTGGTTCAGTGTCTTCGCTATTTTTCCAGAAAATACTTGCCTCTGGAAAATAAGTGATTTTTGCCTCATCTGAGAGTTGCTTAAGACAGAATGGGGAAATATGTCTTTTCCCAGAAGCGTGTATATCACCATGGTTCTCTGAGAATGATGGCTGTGCTTGACAAATCAAACCAGGAGAAGATGAACTTCTACATTATGGAAATAAGCAAAGGACACCCATATGAGAGTGAATGGAGGCTATTTATTCAGAGTTTGCAGTAGCAACAGAGCCAGCTGCTGTCACCTGTTTGCTGAGACACAAAGGAAGTCCTCTAAGATTTATTTAATTGCTTGCTTACTTTTGGCTGCCCTGACTACGTCTTCATTGCTGCATGCGGGCTTTCTCTACTTGCAGCGTGGGCTTGTCATCATGCTGGCTTCTCTTTTTGCAGAGCAGGAACTCAGGCGCACTGGCTCAGTAGATGGGGTGCACGGGCTGGGTTGCCCTGCAGCAAATGGGAACTTCCCAGACCAGGTGTCTCCTGTGCTGGCAGGCAGATTCTTAACCACTGGACCACCAGGGACACCCTCAAAGGAAGTTTTATAGTTAAAAAAAAAAAAAGGGAAGGCTTCAGGTATGCTCTGGTTGGAGGTTGTTGGCCCAGGAAAGCTGGAAGCTGGCAAACTAGAAAGACATGGCATTTTATATCATTGGTTTGGGGGCCTACTTGGCTTTCTCTTGTTGGCGCAGGACTGGAGTGGGGCAGAAAGCATCAAGACAGTGGTCTTCCACCGACCCTGACCATCTGGCCTGATGGCTGCAGAGACTGTGGTGTAGCTTTCCAGGCTGGATGCTGCAGAGGCTGTGGGTCAGGGTTCTGTGGTCATGGAGGTCTGGGCACTATCCATTTGTGTATTCAGTCTTATGACATGGGCAGGAGAGTGTGTTGGCCTCAGTTCTCAATTGCAAATAACCCCGAAACGTATAGCGGTGACGAAAGCCTTGCTTTTAAATTGTCAAGCTAGAGATGGTCCAAGATGTCAGAATTTCTGAGTGTGAGTAGTGTGTACAGGTCAAACTAAGATAAAATTTTGAGCCAGGATTCTTGAAAACCTTGTGGACTTTTTCATTTAAATGGGAACAGTGAGTGAGTACGGAAGCATTATTGTATGTCAGTGTGGATCGCATTATTTTTAAATGAGTTTAGGTTAGCCATCAGCAGGCAAAGAGATCTTCAAACTCTCCTCAGAGTCTCAGATGGAAGTTTCCAACTGAGAGGAACTTACAAAGGCCAGGTTTGCTAAGCATCCGTGGACAGGGGCCTCTTGATGTTCCAGTGAGTCAAGGCAGTGATTTCCATAACCAGAAACTTCTGTGTTCTTACACAATTTCTCCTGTTCCTTTTAGTCTTTCTAAATTAATATACAATCAGGCCCCCTGTTTCTGTTTTCAGAAGTTTCGGTGAGCCTGTCCTGTTACTCAGTCTAAAATATTATAAAATGTCAGGTTATTTTTCTGGAATACAGAAATTTAAGGAACAGGTAAAACGTCTTCATTTACTTTTAGACTGTGTGTGGGTGTTGAGTCATGTCTGACTCTTTGTGACCCCATGGACTGTTGCCTGCCAGGCCCCTCTGCCCAAGGGATTCTCCAGGCCAGAATACTGGAGTGGGTTGCCATGCCCTCCTCCAGGGGATCTTCCTGATTCAGGGATTGAATCCTTGCCTCTTACATATCTACACTGGCAAGCAGATTCTTGACCAATCATGCCACCTGAGAAGCCCTTTAGTTTTATATTACTGATCTTAAATTCAAGGAGATTCAATATTTTGTAATAACCTTTAAGGGGAAAGAATCTGAAAAAGAACATATATATACATATGTGTGTATGTATATGTATCTGAATCACCATAGAAGTAGAGAGGAAGTGCAGATGGCAAGCGCCAATTTGCAGCTGAGTGGCCACACATTTCTGGAAGGAGGTCATCCTGATAACAATAGCATGGAGTGAAGTGAAGTGAAAGTAAGTCACCCAGTCGTGTCTGACTCTTTGTGACCCCAGGGACTATACAGTTCGTGGAATTCTCTAGGCTGGAATACTGGAGTGGGTAGCCTTTCCCTTCTCCAGGGTATCTTCCCAACCCAGGTCTACTGCATTGCAGACGAATTCTTTACCAGCTGAGCCACAACAATAGCATACATTTATACAATTCAGGCTATATTGAGGTACAATTTCTTTACAGTAAAATTCATTTTTTTTAAGGTGCACAGTTCTATCACTTTGGAAAGATGTACACAGATTGGAATCACCAATGTAATCATGTTGTAAAATATTTTCATCACCCCAGACTTGAGGGTATTATGCTAATGAGATAAGTCAGACAGAGAAAAGCAAATACTGTATGATTTAACTTGTACCTGGAATGTCCAAAAAAGCTGAACTCAGAGTGATGGCAACCAGGGGCTGGAAGTTGGGAAATAGGCTGTTACTGTTCAAAGGGTACAAACCTCCAATGGTAAGTGAGGGAGGGTCTAATGTACAGTGGTGATGACAGGTAATAATATTGTATCATAGACTTGAAAGTTGTTGATGGGGATGGACCTAGAGTCTGTCACACAGAGTGAAGAAAGGCAGCAAGAGAAAAACAAATACTGCATGTTAACACACACACACATATATATGGAATCTAGAAAAATGGTCCTGATGAACCTGATTGCAGGGCGGGAATAGAGATGCAGGTGTAAAGAAGGGACTTGTGGACACGGAGGGGTAAGGAGAAGGTGGGATGGATTGAGAGGGTGGCATTGTCATATATACACCACCAGGTGTAAACGAGGCAGCTGGTGGGAAGCTGCCGCAAAGCACAGAGAGCTCAGCTCGGGGCTCCGTGATGGCCTAGAGGGGTGGGATGTGGCTGGGCGGGAAGGAGCTTAAGAGGGAAGGGATGTGTGTTTACTTACAGTTGATTCACGTTGTTGTACGGCAAAAACTAACACAACACTGTGAAACGATTATACTCCAATAATTAAATGAAAAGAAGGTTGTCAAGACAGGAGATGGCAAATGTCTTCACCCCAGAAAAGAAATGGTAATTATGTCATGAGATGCAGGTGTTAGCTAATCCTGTTGGTCATGAATTTGTAATAAATAAATATATCAACCAACACATCAGTACACCTTAAACTTACACAATGTTGTTTATCAATTGTGTCTCAACAAAGCTGGTGAAATCTTTAAAAGGATGGATGATGAAAACTGCCCTGACTTGCTTCCCTTTTGTTTGTTTGCTTTTGAGCCATAGCTTATTAGGGTTTTCAAAGGCTATCACAACCCGTTCTGTAGATTAAGCACTTAGGATGACCTGCTTCCCTGGGTTTGTATTAAGGAATTTGAACCCCCTTTGATGGTTACATATTTGACTTTGAATATATTCTGTGATAAATTTTTAAAAAAATGCTTACATGTAAGGTTTTGTTTTGAGCAGCACTGCAGGTTATTATTATGTTATGACTGCAGAATTTGTTTTGTTCAAATAGAAAATCCACCTGGGGCATTGGAAAAAAGACAAGTGTGATAAATGTTACATAAGAATCTGTATTAGCAGCTTCTGTGTGAATGCCAAGCAACTTGCTTTCTCATAAGAGCCTGTTCGTTCAAAATTCATTCTTCTCTTGCTCCTCACGGAAGCCACTTGGGAACGTTGCTGTCACTTTTTGATTTTTTGTTAAGGTTTTATACATTTTCTCAATTCAATGATAAATATTGTAGGCAACTTTAAAACTATGTAGAATGTTATTTAACAATATATGAAGTTTGAGAATCACATTATGTCAATATGCTGATTGAGTTCCTAATCCAGGTCCTGGGATCCAAATCTCCCTGACTAGCAAAGCAGAGTTTCATGTTCATATTTATATGCCAGATTCTGGCTCCTTCCATAAGAACTGCAAAGCAGGTAATTCAAGTTAACAGTAAAGCTTTCACAACTGTGTTATGTGTTAGGGGGAGCACACTGATTGAAACCGCCCTCCCTGGCCAGGCACCACGGTAACCATTTGCATGAGTTGGTTTATGACAGGAGGTTCTGGTAAGGAACACGGAACTAATAAGCTTCCACCAACTGGAAGAGTTTGGGAAAGGTCAAAAGGAGACACCACATGTCTGACCACATCCCAGAATCCTCCTCTCTGGCATCCATCTTGGCTGAACAAGGGGTTCACCACCAGGAAGGACTCTGAGTCAGAATGATTGGCTAAAGACAACACGGAAACTAATCCCATCATCGTAAAACCCGAGACGGCAAGCCACGTGGCAGAGCTGTTCTCCTGGGTTCCCTTACCTTACCGCTCTGCACTCGGGCCCCCTTTCCCAGTAAAATCTCTTGCTTTGTCAGCACATGTGTCTCCTCGGACAATTCATTTCTGAGTGTTAGACAAGAGCCCAGTTTCGGGCCCTGGAAGGGGTTCCCCTTCCTGCAACATAAGGATTTTATGAAGCCGCTATATCGTGGCAAGATGTTTCCTGTAATGTTTGTACATTCTGCCACTAGAGAAACCTTTTCATATTCATAAGAAATTAGCACATATTAGTTTTAATCCCTTCATTTTTATTTTAGTGAACACTTTGGGCTACTGCTAGGTCGCTTCAGTCGTGTCCGACTCTGTGCGACCCCATAGACGGCAGCCCACCAGGCTCCCCCGTCCCTGGGATTCTCCAGGCAAGAACACTGGAGTGGGTTGCCATTTCTTTCTCCAATGCATGAAAGTGAAAAGTGAAAGGGAAGTCGCTCAGTCGTGTCTGACTCCTAGTGACCCCATGGACTGCAGCCTACCAGGCTCCTCCTCCATGGGATTTTCCAGGCAAGAGTGCTGGAGTGGGGTGCCATTGGGAGTCAGATTAAAATGACATTCTGCAAAATATTTCACTGTGAGGACCACTAGCAGTTTCTTTCATTCTAAGAAACTCTCAACGTGGTACTAGACGTTGCCCTGGATGAGATGAGCAGACAGAAACTGACTTTACTCCTATGTGTTTGTTTGGGAGCAATGCAGGGAGAGGGCTCCCCATGTGGCTCAGGGGTAAAGAATCCATCTGCCAATGCACGGGACTCAGGTTCGATCCCTGGGTTGGGAAGACTCCCTGGAGGAGGAAATGGCAACACACTCCACTGTTCTTACCTGTAGAATTCCAGGGACAGAAGAGCCTGGCAGGCTACAGTCCATGGGGTCACAAAAAGTCAGACATAGTGAGCATGCACGCAATGAAGGGAGAATGGACCAAGTCTGGAAACTTGGATCCACGGAAACAGAGGATGGAGGAGTTTTCCAGTGCTGGGGGGGGCTGTCAACCATCTGTGTTGGCTAAGTGGCTTCCCCAGGGAAAAAGTAAACCTCCACCTAACTGTTTAACAGAAGATAATTTTACAGCTTGAAGCCAGGCAACTAGGAAGCTAGGATCTCACACTTCCACAGGGACTGAGAATGGGTCCCCTCTCCCCTGGTGTGTGCATTTCAGAGGGATGGCTCCGGGGTCCTTGAAAAAGACATTCATGGGTTGTAAAACTGGTAAGAGGCTTCTAAAAAGATTTACATCTCCAAAGGGCAGAGACAGGATTTTCAATTATACGTTTTCTGAAGTAAAGTCTCTAAGCAATGGGAGGTCAGGAAGAAACTCATTTGAGTTTCGGTGCAGCAGAGCGGAATGGAGGGCTGTCTAGGTCAACGGTTTCGCCTGTGAAAGTGCAGGTTGGTGTTTGGGTTTCAATGATGCAGAAAGATACGGGATAGGATGCAGGAGGCAAGTCAGGACCAGTGGTCCAGGACCTCTGCCTCAGAGGAGAGGCTTCTTCATTGACCTCTTACCTACGCGATCTGATCTGCAAAGAACACCTCCATTTACCTCCCACTGGTTTCCACATTGCTTTTTTCTCCCTGCTGCGATTGAATCCCTGTGCTCATTATCGGACTCTCTGCACTTAGCTCCATGACCTCCCCTCTGTGCTCTGTTTGATGATGTTGGGTCTGGGATTCTAAGAATCATATCTATGCTTCATCAGTGAGTTCTCAGTGTCAACTGAAAAAATATGCACAGCCTAAATAAAAGTTGAGAATTACGCTTTATTTGGTGGACAAAACTGACGACTTAAGCCTGGGATGCGGCCTCTCAGATAGCTCTGAGGAGCTGCTCTGAAAGGGGGAACCAGGATGGGGGGAGTTGTTGCAACAAAAATCAGGTAGTGGGAATATCAGATGATGACTGCTAACTAAGACCAGGGGCTTCCCGGGTGATGCCAATGGCAAAGAAACCCACGTGGCAATGCAGGAGATGTGGGTTTGATCCCGGGGTTGGGAAGTCACTCTGGAGTAGGAAATGGCAACCCTCTCCAGTATTCTTGCCTGGAAAATTCCATGGACAGAGGAGCCTGGTGGGCTACAGTCCATGGGATCGCAGAGTCAGACGGGACTGAGCGACTGAGGACACACACACACAGAAACAGACATCTCAAGTTAATGAACTTGGTTCTTCTCTATGTGCCAGTTCAGTTTATTCACTCAGTCGTGTCCAACTCTTTGGGACCCCATGAACTGCAGCACACCAGGCCTCCCTGTCCATCACCAACTCCTGGAGTTCACCCAAACTCATGTCCATTGAGTCGGTGATGCCATCCAACCATCTCATCCTCTGTCGTCCCCTTCTCTTCCTGCCCTCAATCTTTGCCAGCATCAGGGTCTTTTCCAATGAGTCAGCTCTTCACATCAGGGGGCCCAAGTATTGGAGTTTCAGCTTCA
>SJYQ01000097.1:555008-592260 GCA_006410935.1 Redunca redunca | reverse complement strand
CAACCAGTCCATTCAGAAGGAGATCAACCCTGGGATTTCTTTGGAAGGACTGATGTTGAAGCTGAAACTCCAGTACTTTGGCCACCTCATGCGAAGAGTTGATTCATTGGAAAAGACTCTGATGCTGGGAGGGATTGGGGGCAGGAGGAGAAGGGGATGAACGAGGATGAGATGGCTGGATGGCATCACGGACATGATGGACGTGAGTCTGAGTGAACTCTGGGAGTTGGTGATGGACAGGGATGCCTGGCGTGCTGCGATTCATGGGGTCGCAAAGATTCAGACACAACTGAGCGACTGAACTGAACTGAACTGTGGACCTACTATAGAGCACAGGGAACTCTACTCAGTACTCTGTAATGGCCTATATGAGAGAAGAATCTAAAAAAGAATGGAAATATGTTTATGGATGAGTCACTTTGCTGTACACTTGAAGCTAACTCAATGTTGTCAATCAACTCTATGCCGATAAAAATGAAAAACAAAAGAAAAATACTTGGGAAAATAAATGTGAGTTCAAACTTTTAAAAATATTGGTTTATATAAGATACATTCTCCCTGCTGTCATATCAAAATGTGTGAGTTCAAATATATTTCCCTGATCTGTTTTTTTTTTCTCACCTATCAGCTCGAACTCCCAATTACACTGCAGCATGAGCCACAGTAGCCAAGGTGTGGAAGTGCCCTAAATGTCCATTAACAGGTGAATGGACAAAAAAGTGATGTATACACACAATGGAATATTATTCAGTCTTAAAAAAGGAAGTCTTGCAATGTGTGACAAGGCAGAAGACACATGTTGCTAAGAGAAATGAGCCAGTCACAGACGGGCATGTACTGCACGATTTCACTTCCATGAGATCTAAAAGCGTCAAGCTCATAGAATCAAAGACTCGAATGGTGGTTGCCAGGGGCTGAGAGAAGAGAGAAATGAGATATGGCTAATCGGCAGGTATAAAATGTCAGTTATGCAAACGAGGTAGTTCTGGAGATCTGCTAGCAAGCAATGTTTTACCCATAAATAAGAATACCATATCACACACTGAAAAGCTAATAGGAGACTTCTCTGGCAGTCCAGTGGTTAGGACTTCGTCTTCTAGTGCAAGGAGGTGCAGGTTTGATTCCCAGTTGGGGAGCTAAGATCACACGTGCCTCATGGCCAAAAAACCAAAACATAAAACAAAAGGAATATTGTAACAAATTAAATGCAGACTTTTGAAATGGTCCATGTCAAAAACTTAACAAGAAACATCTTAAAAAAAAAAATTCAAATCTAGTAAGTGACTAGATCTTACTTAGTGCTGTCACCAGATATTCTTTTAGAATTTTGTCCACTTTAAGAAATGATTCCATATAACTTTCTAGAATTTTTTTCTCATGTGAGACTTGATCATAAACTTCTGACATCTGTGAAGAATGATTTGAGTTTCAGAGGGAAGGACTCTGAAGATGAAAAAATTACAATTTTCTAGCCCTAAGACAGAATGGTTATTGGCGATTGTTCCCTTGTGAAACGTTTCTAAACTGGTGCTAAGCCAAGAGGAATGTACATCAAACTTTAGAGCTAAGCTGGGCGTTAAAGACGAATCAGTGGCTTCATAAGCGCTGAAGGTCCTCTCGGATGAATGATGCCCTTGCGGTAGAGCATCCTTTGGACACACATCCGTGTGCTGGAGTGGGCCTCCTGCGTGGCAGGATGAGCAAGGAGCCTGAAGTCAGATGAGCTGGATGTGAATCCTGGCTTTGCCATTGGTAGTTGTAGGATTCCAGGTGAGTTGACTAAATTCTTGGGCCACGTGGTTCTCATCCGCTAGGCAAGGGGGGTGACACCTGCTGGACTGGGTGTGAAGATGAGCAGTCATTCATGCAAAGCCCCTGGCTCCATGTGTGATCCCAGGAGGTGCTTGGTGAGTGGAGGAGTGAAGCACTTACCACCAAGAAGTAGCTGTGAGGCTTTGAAATAAACACAGACAATAGCTCAACACTTACCCGAGCATCAGCTAGTGAAGTTTGGAGGATAATCATAGCAGCAGACCTCAGCAGAAGAAACTCACTGGAGTGAGTGTTACCTTTGTGAATGAGGAGTAAGGATTATTGATTTCAAATCAAGAGAGGAAAAATCATCCCATCCAATATCCAGATAAGGAGCAGCTTTAAGCTGTCACACAAAACAATCGAAAAACAAATTAAAGCCTAGCAGTGGAGAAAGGAATGTAAAAATAAACCAAGTGCTGGACTTGAATGAGTTTCCATGGTAAGGATTTGAGTTTTAGCCTCTGGCTAAAGAAAGGACCATACAGGCAGGGACGGGGGGCTCACCTGGGCAGGTGATGACTGTCTCGTGCCTGGGTCCTGAATCACACCACAGGCCTTAGAAATTATCCTGGGGCAGAAGCCGGCAAGAATGGCAGAAGTTGAATTGCGATTCACAGCATTTCAGAAGGATGGGAGGTCATCATGGAGTTAATTGTCAAAAAGAAAGAAATGGGGTACTTTTTGGACGAGCGTTCCTGAATGATTGTTTCAGCGGTGCCTGTGTGCATGGCAACACCCTCAATGCAGGGCTGTCTGTCTGTGGTTTCGTTCACTGTTATGGATGTTTTGTTGGTTTGGACTTATTTTTCCTGGGAGATGACAGTCAGAGATGGTTCAGAGGCCATAATTATGCTTTGTTATGCCACGTGGGTTTCATAATTTCTCAATTAGATGTTTGTTAGTCACAGTTTAAAATGCCTGCACAATTCTTAAACGCCAGCCCCAAATCCACCTTTCACTAATCGATGACTCTTCTGCAGGCAAATTGCATTTCCTCTGGCAACAAATGAAGATGGAAAGGCCTGCTGTGGAGGGAACATGAGCCATCACCAGGGCAGGAAGGTCAGCCATGGGTTGCCATGGTAGTCTTAGCAGCGGCTGGACCACAGAAGGCTATTTCAGAGAGATGGTGGTAAAACCAAACCCCTGTGAGTTAGAGTGCATCGCAAACTGGCATAATAGTTTGTGGAGGTCAGAAGTGCACAGATTGCATGTCATCCTGTTTCCATAGAAGTCTCTCATCATTCCCCACATGTGAAACCAGGATCCATTTTTCCCACCTCCTCCTTCACCAGCTGAAAACATCCCTCTGGCCTCCCCAATCTGTGTGTGTGTGTATGTGTGTGGAGCATTATAATTCACTTTTCTGACCACTAATTTTTTCAGGTCAAAATTTGGATACCCGTTTGAGTGCAAGTTGCAGTTCTTGGGTGCAGTCTCAAAAACAACGGAATTACCTGTGTTCATTTCCAAGGCAAACCATTCAATATCACAGTAAGTGATATGCCCCGACCACTAGTGCTGAAGAGGCCGAAGTTGAACGGTTCTATGAAGACCTATAAGACCTTCTAGAACTAACACCCCCCAAAAGATGTCCTTGTCATCATAGGGGACTGGAAGCAAAGGCAGGAAGTCAAGAGATACCTGGAGTAACAGGCAAATTTGGCCTTAGAGTCCAAAATGAAGTAGGGCAACGGCTAACAGAGTTTTGCCAAGAGAATGCACTGGTTATAGCAAACACCCTCTTCCAACAACACAAGAGAAGACTCTACACATGGACATAACCAGACAGTCAATACCAAAATCATATTGATTATATTCAGCCAAAGAATATAATACAGCCAGCAAAAACAAGACCAGGAGCTGACTGTGGCTCAGATCATGAACTCCTTACTGCAAAATTCAGACTTAAATCAAAGAAAGTAGGGAAAACCACTAGACCACTCAGGTATGACTTAAATCAAATTCTTTGATTATACAGTGGAAGTGACAAATAGATTCAAGGGCCTAGATCTGATAAACAGAGTGCCTGAAGAACTATGGAGGGAGGTTTGTGATATTGTATAGGAGGCAGTGATCAAGACCATCCCCAAGAAAAAGAAATACAAAAAGGCAAAATGGTTGTCTGACAAGGCCTTACAAATCGCTGAGAAAAGAAAAGATGCCAAAGGCAAAGGAGAAAAGGAAAGATAAACCCATTTGAATACAGAGTTCCAAAGAATAGCAAGGAGAGATAAGAAAGCCTTCTTCAGTGATCAGTGCAAAGAAATAGAGGAAAACAACAGAATAGGAAAGACTAGAGATCTTTTCAAGAAAATTAGAGATACCACGGGAATATTTCATGCAAAGATGAGCACAATAAAGGACAGAAATGGTATGGACCTAACAGAAGCAGAAGTTATTAAGAAGAGGTGGCAAGAATACACAGAAGACCTGTACAAAAAAGATCTTAATGACCCAGATAATCATGATGGTGGGATCACTCATCTACAGCCAGACATCCTAGAATGTGAAGTCAAATAGGCCTTAGAAAGCATCACTACAAACAAAGCTAGTGGAGGTGATGGAATTCCAGTTGAGCTATTTCAAATCCTAAAAGATGATGCTGTGAAAGTGCTGCACTCAATATGCCAGCAAATTTGGAAAACTCAGCAGTGGCCATAGGACTGGAAAAGATCAGTTTCATTCCAATCCCAAAGAAAGGCAATGCCAAAGAATGCTCAAACTACCGCACAATTGCACTCATCTCACATGCTAGTAAAATAATGCTCAAAATTCTCCAAGCCAGGCTTCAGCAGTATGTGAACTATGAACTTCCATATTTTCAAGCTGGATTTAGAAAAGGCAGAGGAACCAGAGATCAAATTGACAACATCTGTTGGATCATAGAAAAAGCATGAGAGTTCCAGAAAAGCATCTACTTCTGCTTCATTGACTATGCCAAAGCCTTTGACTATGTGGATCACAACAAACTGGAAAATTCTGAAAGAGATGGGAATACTAGACCACCTGACCTGTCTCCTGACAAATCTGCAGGTCAAGAAACAACAGTTAGAACTGGACATGGAACAACACACTGGTTCCAAATCAGGAAAGGAGTACGTCAAGGCTGTCTATTGTCACCCTGCTTATTTAACTTCTATGCAGAGTACATCATGAGAAATGCTGGGCTGGATGAAACACAAGCTGGAATAAAGACTGCAGGGAGAAATATCAATAACCTCAGATATCCAGATGACACCGCCCTTAATGGCAGAAAGTGAAGAACTAAAGAGCCTCTTGATGAGAGGAGAGTGAAAAGTTGGGGAGGAGAGTGAGAAAGTTGGCTTAAAACTCAACATTCAGAAAACTAAGATCAGGGCATCTTGTCCCATCAGTTCATGGCAAATAGATGGGGAAACAATGGAAACAGAGACTTTATTTTTGGGGCTCCAGAATCACTGCAGATGTTGATCACACCCATGAAATTAAAAGATGTTTGCTCCTTGGAAGAAAAGCTATGACAAACCTAGACAGCATATTAAAAAGCAGAGACCTTACTTTGCTAACAAAGGTCCGTTTGGTCAAAGCTATGGTTTTTCCAGTAGTTACGTATGGATGTGAGAGCTGGACTATAAAGAAAGCTAAGCACCAAAGAATTGATGCTTTTGAACTGTGGTGTTGGAGAAGACTCTTGAGAGTCCCTTGGACTGCAAGGCGATAAAATCAGTCCATCCTAAAGGAAATCAGTCCTGAATATTCATTGGAGGGACTGATGCTGAAGCTGAAACTCCAATACTTTGGCTACCTGATGTGAAGAACTGACTCACTGGAAAAGACCCTGATACTGGGAAAGACTGGGGGCAGGAGGAAAAGGGGATGACAGAGGATGAGATGTTTGGATGGCATCACTGACTGGATGGACATGAGTTTGAGTAATCTCCGGGAGTTAGTGATGGACAGGGAGGCCTGTTGTGCTGTAGTCCACTGGGTCACGAAGAGTCGGATACGACTGAGTGACTGAACTGAACTGACCCTGAGTCCAGAATAGAGGTAAAGAACCTGCCTGCCAGTGCAGGAGACGTGGGTTTGATCCCTGGGTCAAGAAGATCCCCTGGAGAAGGGAATGGCTACCCACTCCAGTATTCTTCCTTGGAGAATCTCATGGACAGAGGAGCCCGGTGGGCTACAGTCCATGGGGTCTCAAAAGAGTTGGACATGGCTTAGCAACTCAACAGCAACTGTGCATAGAGAAAAAGAGACTGGGTTGGAAAACCCTGTGACCTGGAGGGAGAGAACAGGCTCCAGAAGACAGGCATTCAGAAGGTGACCCGATGACCGGGGTCTGCTGGCTTCACAATGCAAACGCTGGACACTGTTGTGTCGAAGTATTCTCTCTCCTTTGTGCCCCCTTCCCCCTCCCCTTCTTTTCCCAGCTTTCTAGGATCCCAGAACAAACACGTGCCATATATTGGGAACATGAGTAACAAAACTAGGCACTTAGAGTAATCACTGCTTAATCAAGTTGAGTTGTATCCAGAAGTGAGACATCTAACAAGGTTGCGCATCTTGCTGGGCATCCTTTCCGGGGACGGTGGGGACCCTTGATTGCAGAATCACTGGTGAGTGACACGCCTTCCCGCGGCATTGGTGGCAGCCACAGGTTTCTGTCTGATCACATTGGTTCCTCTCTGAGCTCAGACAAGTCTGAAGCAATCATCTCCCCTGTGCCTGATGAGCAGAGGCAAGCCCTGCCTCGGTGTGACATTAACAGACAAGACGTGAAGGCAGCTGATACAATACAAATGTGTCACTGAGATGTAGTAAATCACTTAGCAAAAGAGCAGATGAAGATTTTCCGTCTTTCTCTGGATCCGTCTTCTTTTCCGTAAGTCAGGGACTAGGTAGCTTGTGAGGAGAGGTGCCGTCTACCTGCTTTAGAGAGGCTCGTCTTCTCTGCTACTTCCGCTGGTTTCCCCCATGGAGATGGTGAGAATCTTTGGTGTTGGAGGGCCATTACTGGACTGATTGGTTTCCTGTATATTTCATGGTGTTCCTAGGTCTTGAGAGTCTGTCCAACAACGCTCATCTCCATGGCTTGGTTTCCTAGGAAGAGAGCTGAGAGTCAGCTGAGACCAATGAAGCCTTTTGATAGACTTTTCTTGATATTAAAAAGTAAAAGGGGATTATGAATTTGAAAAGCAGAAACATGGCCACTTGGAATCTGACCTTGAATGTTATCCAGACGTTAAGTGGAAAAAATGTTATTTATAAGTAAACTATTCTTTTCCCCAGGGTAGGAAGACCAAGGTTAGGGTGAGGCTTGAAATCAGGGTATTTTTTGAAATAAGGAAGCCAAATGGGGAAAAAAAGAAGCGCTGGAGGAAATAAAGTCAGTGATGGCAGTGCCCGCTGATGTTTGCATTTACCCAACAAACATTTGTTCAGCTAGATCCACACCGAGCCAGGTGCTGAATGTGAATAGGTTCCCGGCCAAGTTAGCAAACAGCGCTTTAGAGAAAAGGAGTGAGGGAAAAGGTGACTCCTGTTTCCATTGCAGTAGTAACTGCTGATTAAGTCTTTGGCGCTGGATTGCCTTCTCGTCCTCATTTCTTTATTCCCTCCCTCCGGCAAGTGGTTTCCCAGCGTGTAGAGTGGGGAGGGTACACTTCTCGGCCCCAGAGTCCTCGAGTTCGAGTACTTTCTTTGGCTAATGGGATTTTGACGAACTTGATGCGACCTGTGCTCTTAGAGGTGCTAGTGTGGTCTGGCTTGGCCTCTTGCCCTCCTGGGATCCATCACGAGAAGGATGTGTCCTGGATAGCTGCTGGTCCAAAGAGAATGAGGAGGCAGGTGGAACAGAGCTGAACCCGGATCAGAGACTGAAGCCAGCCTCAGCTGACTCACAGCCTACTCCAGTATTCTTGCCTGGAAAATTCCATACACCGAGGAGCCTGTCAGGCCGCTGTCTGCGGGGTTGCTAAGAGTCAGACATGACCGCATACGTGCACTTACAGATGATGAACTGTTTGCTTGCGTGCTCAGTTGTGTCCGACTCTTTGCAACGCTCCCACTCCAGCTTCTCTGTCCAGGGGGCTTCCCAGGCAGGAATCCTGGAGCAGGTTGCCATTTCCTCCTCCAGGGGATCTTCCTGACCCAGGGATTGAACTCACTTCTCTTATGTCTCCTGCATTGGCAGGCGGATTCTTTACCATTGTGCCATCTGGGAATCCAGAGTTTATAGATGATGAACTATTGGCCTTATGAACAATAAATGTAACTTTAGTTTTGAAACTATTCAAAAGGCTGCTTTAGCTGGAAAAAAAAAAATCACACAGAGACAAGAAGTTTCCCCAAAGAGGCATGTTTCCCAGTCTAAGAAACATGACAACAGGGTTCACTTAGATCGCTTTGGAATTCTCATATATTTTACCAAGTGTTTTCCTTGGCTGTCGAAAGTTACTAGGCATTTCTCCTTTTCCCACTTCCTTGCAGGCTTGAGGGGGGTGGTCCGGCCCATGGTTGCCATCGCCAAATCAGCATCTGAGCCACGAACACTCTATGGCCCTGCTCTTGCCACTACTGGAAGGGAGGTTGCCAACACCAGAGGTCAAGGGGCTTGTGTCTGCCCCAACGGCATGGTCCCCTCATGGCCGAAGTTGCTGGAACCGATTCTGCAGACATGGTACCTCTTCTGATTCTCACTCAATGTCCATGGCAACTGGCTCATCCCAGGTTACTGCCATGTTAATCAGGGCTGGGGTAAACATCCCAAGAGACAGACATGGCATTGTAATTGAATTCCTCTTCTCCACCTCTGGCATTGCCCGCTGTTTGCAAACTCTACTTGAGAACCTTTCTTCTCAAGATGCATTCTGTGCTAGGACTCTCTTTAGTACTTGTGTAAGAATTCCTCTGGCGGGCTGCTTCATCAGCCTCTTAGCATCCTTTAGGGCAACCTGAGTGACCCCAAGTTGGAGTGCCAACCACACGGGGATTTACATGTATCTTGTTTTTCTGCCATGGAGGGAGACAGTAGGATAGGCTGACAGGGACTTGATGTTCTTGAATTGTTGATATTAAAACAAGGAAGAGAGAGAAGAGCTATGGGAAAGACACTGGGCAGTCCAGTCTATTATGAGCCAGCTTAGGGAGTCAAAGACACTTCGCTGGCAAGAAATACCTGCCTTGAATCCCACGGACACTTGAGACAAGGTTATAGTTCTGGATGATTCTTAGAGTGAGGGTCAATACCAAAATGATCCAAGCTTTGCAGAACTCTAAAAATCTGTCACCTGGAATAGAAACAGGGTCACGGATTGTGGCAGGACAGTGACCTCAAGGGACAATGCTAGGAGATGAAGCCATAAAGCGAATGACATTGGCAGAGACTTTGGACACTTGAAATGCCCCCTTTATGCTCCTGGTACGTAGTTTTAATGAGATGGTGTCTAAGGATCCTTACACCTCTAACTTTATATGATTCTATCCAGACATTTAATGGAAAATTTCAGTTGTTTTCCCAATGCAGCTGCCACAGTCTGCTGTTTTAATGGGCTTGCTTTCCATCCTGAATGTCCAGAGGAGGTGGACATAAATCAGCTTGAGTTCCATCTGTCCCTTTGATCGAGGGAGAAAAAGTCACATAATATTGGAAGAGAAAGGTTGGAAGATTTTCTTGTCTGTGGGAAAAGGGATGATGGGCTGAAATAAATAACTGGCAGGAACTGTCTTTGTGTTGCTCTGATAAAACATGCAAGGAGGAGGCGGGGGCCCAGGGAGACCTCATGTGTCTGGGAGGGGGAATGAGGGTTGAACTCTGGAGTTTCATACACTTTGACTGTATTTATCATCATTGTCAAATCTTCTGTCTTGTGCTGAACTCCAATTTTTATTCCACTCACAGAACTCCTCCTCCTAGTATTTTTGTGGAGTAAAGCTGATTATAAAAACTCTTTTCTTCACCATTTGGATTAATTCCTCGTGTTAAAGATGACAGTAAAAAGTCACCTTGGTTCAGACCTGCTGCTTTAAATCCCTTTTTGGAAGGAAGTCTGTTCCTCTCTTCTGCAGACTCCTCTAATTCGAAGTCCATCCTTTAAGAGACAGATTGAGGGTTCTCTTTATTTCTTTGAGAAAAAGAGGGTATTAAAAAACCAGTTAATACTCAAATTGAGAATGTAAAGGCAAGGCTTAGTCTTTTTCAGAAATTAAATTAAGAAGTTCGCTTTAAATCTCTCAAGCTTTCCCTTCGGTACTTGTAAAATGCCCATTCATTATTTTTAAAAACAATAACAAAACACTTATCTCTTTCCAGTGAAGTGAAAGTCAGTCAATCTTGTTTGACTCTTTGCAATCCCACGGACTAGTCCATGGAATTCTCCAGACCAGAATATTGGACGGGGTGAGTAGCTTTTCCCTTCTCCACAGGATCTTCCCAACCCAGGGATCGAACTTAGGTCTCCCGAGTTGCAGGCAGATTCTTTACCAGTTTAGCCACCAGGGAAGCCCAAGAATACTGGAGTAAAAAAGTAGGTTAAAAAAGCCTCTGAGTCCTAACTAGCACTGATGTTGGCTTCCCTTACTCCACGGGGTAAAAAGCAGTAACACTACTTCTCCTTTAACATAGTTCATGATTTTTTCTTGTTGCTGTTACTTTGAATGAGACCTGTCCTCACCCCTCACTCAATGAGCCAGTATTTACGGAGATGAAGTTCTGCCTGGGAGGCACCTCCAGGGAACACGGGGGAGGTGCGGCAGGGCCCTTCTGTCCTGAAGGAGACTGAAACAGGGCAGAGCGAATTGAGTCTGACTCTTGTTTACGTGCGAAAGGTGGCTGTCGGCTCGAGACCGGACGTCCACCCGCATCGGAAGCAACGAGGATTGTAAATAGCAGTTCATTTCCTCCCGGTCCAACCACTAAGCGAAAGTTCGGATCACATGGTTCCCAGCCCAGGGCTCTTCCTCCCGCCCTGAGCTCTGTGAGGCTGATCTGGGGTCGTTCCTCGTGGGTCCTGGTGGGTCTCCCTCCACCACCTCACCTGCCCAGTATCTTTTCACTGTTTCCCTGAACTGTGGTGCTGGAGAAGTGTGTTGAGAGTCCCTGGACTGCAAGGAGATCCAACCAGTCCATCCTAAAGGAGATCAGTCCAGATGCTGAAGCTGAAACTCCAATACTCTGGCCACCTGATGCGAAGAATTGACTCATTGGAAAAGATCCTGATGCTGGGAAAGATAGAGGGCAGGAGGAGAAGGGGACGACAGAGGATGAGATGGCTGGATGGCATCACTGACTCGATGGATGTGAGTCTGAGTGAACTCCGGGAGATGTTGATGGACAGGGAGGCCTGGCGTGCTGCGATTCATGGGGTTGCAAGGAGCCGGACACGACTGAGCGACTGAACTGAACTGAACTTGTTATCTGCTGCTTGTTCTCAGCGCACAGCCCTGGCAGAAGGTCAGGGGTGGGTGGGAAGAGGGCAGGCTGGGTCCTCATTCCTTTGGCTTTCTCCCTGGGTGTGTGTGTAGGGGGTTGTCCAGCACTATCTCCTGGCTAAAAGAAGCTGCTCCTCTCCAGGAAAGCTGACCTACTGCGTTCCTCTCCTTCTGGAGCTTGCCAACCGGTTCCCCAACTTGTACCATCCCTGGGCCCCTGCCTTCTCCGGTCCCCATGCTCTTTCCTCACCTTTGCAATTCATCCGTCTGAAAATAATCCCTGCCTGAAGGGCCTGAAGATCAGTGTTCTGGCTTTTTGCTTGCTTGTTTTCTTTTATTTCTTTTAAAAATTCATTTTTAATTGGGGGATAGTTGCTTTACAACACTGTGTTGGTTTCTTTTTTTAAAAAAATTATTTATTTTAATAGGAGGCTAATTACTTTACAAAAAGCTGTGTTGGTTTCTCCCATGTATCCACATGAGTCAGCCACAGGTACACATATGTCCCCTCCCTCCTGAACCTCCCTCCCACCTCCCACCCCTTCCCACCCCTCTAGGTTGTCACAGAGCACTGGGTTTCAGCTCCCTGCTTTATACAGTAAATTCCCACTGGCCATTTGTTTCACACACGGTAATGCGTCTGTTTCCAAGCTATTTTCTCCATCCATTCCACCCTCTCTTTCCCCTACCAGGCCCACAAGACTGTTCTATGTCTGCATCTCCTTTGCTGCCCTGCAAATAGGATGCTGGAGACTCTGACTGGTACAGGACCTTCTTATTAAACTCTTGAGCTACTGGAGGACAGAGGCTGGGACCTCAGACCCCACTGTCCCTTGGGGAGGACTCATATTCTGGTGGGGACTCCTTCACAGATGTCATTAGGCAATCATCTGACTTCAGTTCAGTTCAGTTCAGTCACTCAGTCGTGTCCGACTCTTTGCGACCCCATGAATCGCAGCACGCCAGGCCTCCCTGTCCATCACCATCTCCTGGAGTTCACTCAGACTCACGTCCATCGAGTCCGTGATACCATCCAGCCATCTCATCCTCTGTCGTCCCCTTCTCCTCCTGCCCCCAATCCCTCCCAGCATCAGAGTCTTTTCCAATGAGTCAACTCTTCGCATGAGGTGGCCAAAGTACTGGAGCTTCAGCTTTAGCATCATTCCTTCCAAAGAAATCCCAGGGTTAATCTCCTTCAGAATGGACTGGTTGGATCTCCTTTTAGGCCAAGGGACTCTCAAGAGTCTTCTCCAACAGCACAGTTCAAAAGCATCAATTCTTCGGTGCTCAGCCTTCTTCACAGTCCAACTCTCACATCCATACATGACCACAGGAAAAACCATAGCCTTGACTAGACGGACCTTAGTCGGCAAAGTAATGTCTCTGCTTTTGAATATGCTGTCTAGGTTGGTCATAACTTTTCTTCCAAGGAGTAAGCGTCTTTTAATTTCATGGCTGCAGTCACCATCTGCACTGATTTTGGAGCCCCCCCAAAAATAAAGTCTGAAAGTTTCCACTCTTTCCCCATCTATTTCCCATGAAGTGATGTCACTCCTTATGGCAAACTTTGAACTGCTAAAGCCAAGTGCAGCTCTTAAATAAAAAATAATTTGTATCCAGCAAATGGAACCGATTTGAAAAGGAATGGCTCATGGTGATTTAGTGAATTGTCAGGTTTCTATTTCATAAATAACAAAATAGAAATTAGGAGCGTGTCAGAACACATTAGCACTCACCCATAAATAAAAGTGATTTTATTAGAAGTGGTAAATTATGCTTACTTAATTCACCTTGTCATGCCCGGCACTTTGCTATATATCCTGTGGGTTTTTCCACTCCCTGGATGTGTTACAGTTCAGCAAGACAAACATATTGGGTAAGTGATGTAATAGAAATGCAATTATGAGTAAATAAATCTTGGTTTCCTCTGTTTCTTGCAGTAGGGCTTGGCTGTCTTTCGGCGGACGTACAGGGCCGAGCCTCACGAACACGGGAGATTCACGCACACTCTCGGTGTATCTGTCTCTCTCTTTAAGGCCAAGTGGTGGAAAAGAAATGAAAAGATGGAGAGTCTGTCCATGAACGCGAGATGCCAGAATAAAGGAGTCTTTCTTCTCCACTAAGTGGTATTGACCCTGCTAGTGTTTTGGCTTCTGGGGAGAGGAAATGTTTGATCCGTGCAGTGGGTTGGTGGTCACAGTTGAGCATGTCTGGCAGGCCAAGTCCGAAGGCATGGGAAGCAGGGTGTTCTCCCAAAGATAAACCTCCACTGACTTCATTTCTGTAAGTGTGCAGTCCTGATCAGGGATCACACTGATACACATCGGAAAGTTCCAGGAACACCTGGTGACTATGGACTTAGATGAGAGTCAGGAAGCCAGGAGGTGTCTGAGGGGCCCTCCTGGAGCCCATGGAGCTTGATGGGCATGTCAGAGCAGATGTCAGTATCCCATCTCTTCCGTTTGACAAGGATGCGCAGGTAGAGATCTGTGTCTTGGCTCTCTCGTCTGACAAGGCCAGTCCTTAACAAAACTCCCAACTTCTGGAGCACCTCAAACTCTTTTTACAGCTTCTCCCTCCTCCCCTGGAGGACTCAGGGACCTTCAACTCCCTCCTGCCCTGGGTTCCTCTCTGATGGTTCTTCATCCTCCCGGCCTCATGTCATCATCCCCCCTGGCCCCGTGTCATCATCCCATCTCAGAATTCTCTCCCCTTGGCCCTTGAAAACACCTACTTTTGTTCTACTTTTCCAGGACCCTGCCTATTAAATGTTATAAAAATAATGCATATAAACAATTCAGTTCAGTTCAGTTCAGTCACTCAGTCGTGTCCAACTCTTTGCGACCCTGTGGACTGCAGCACACCAGGCCTCCCTGTCCTTCACCAATTCCCAGAGTCCACCCAACTCATGTCCATTGAGTCGGTGATGCCACCCAACCATCTCATCCTCTGTCGTTCCCTTCTCCTCTTGCCCTCAACCTTTCTCAGCATCAGACTCTTTTCTAGTGAGTCAGTTAATACATTATTGATGAGTTACCCCTTCCTGGAGACATAGTGCCTTCAGCCAATTGAAGGCTTCAGGCAGGGGCCTTGAGAGTCTATAGGGAAGGTGGGGAGGGGAGTTCTCTGGGACCCTTTGGCCCAGCATGAGGCTCCCCGCTCATGAGATGACATGCTCCCTTGGGACCTGTAAGGTCTCTTCCTGGAAGGCTCTCCCCCCACCTCCAGAGTGGCTGGGGCTGGTGGTACAGTGCTACACATTTATTAGTTTTTTGGCTGTTGGGGCTGGTGGTACAGAGCTACATATTTATTGGTTTTTTGGCTGTGCTGGGTCTTTGTTGCTGCGAGGGCTTTTCTCTAGTTGCAGAGAGCTAGAGCTCCTCTCTAGGTGTGGTGTGTGGGCTTCTCATTGCCGTGGCTTCTCTTGCTGTGGGGCACAGACCCTAGGGCACGTGGGCATCAGTAGGTGTGGCTCCCAGGCTCTAGAACACAGGCTTGTTAGTGGTGGTGCACGGACTTAGCTGCTCTGCAGCACATGGGATCTTCCCAGACCAGGGATCGAACCCGTGTCCCCTGCATTGACAGGCCGATTCTTTACCACTGAACCACCAAGGATGCCCCAGACACAGTGCTATATAAACTTTTCATTATAGTGACACTTTCAAAAGCATTCTGCTAGCTGAGTACTTTGCATTTGGTTCCCCGTATGGTAAGGGGAAGCGTTTTTCTCGTTTGACAGCTGGGGGAAGTGAAGCTGATAATAGCGGAGTCAAGGACCCAGACCTTCTGAACCAGCACGGCCCCGGCTACTCCTGTGCTTTTTCGGCCCTGCTTAGCTTCTGAGATCAGACGAGATAGGGCGTGTTCCGGGTGGTATGGCTGTAGAAGCCTGTGGCTTTTCTGAAGATGCAACCCAACTGAGTTTGGTTTGCTGAAGACATCTGGGCATTAAGTTCTGAAGTCCAGAAAATGAGGGTGGCGGGTGATGGTGAATGGATAAATCGCTGCAGTTAGTCCAGCTCATTGAAAGAACCAAATGTCCTTCGTAGTTGTTGCATTCTTCAGTGGGGGCCAGTTGTTTTGTGCTTAATTAAAGTTTAATGAAACACTGTGCTATGTCTGTTTAATTATTTCCATTTTACAAATGAAGACATTGAGGTTTAAATGCACCAAGTGATTGTCTGCTGAATCACTGGTCAAAAGGAGCTAGGATTTCTGACCAAATCTGCAATGGTGAGGATAAAGGGAAAAATCAAATTCTAGTTATAACATGGAGTTGATGGAGTCTGCAATCACTGCATCTCTTAGACACTGAAAATCATACATAGTAAAAGATTGTGCTTATGTGCTGCATCGTGTCCGACTCTTGGGGACCCCTTGGACTGTAGCCTGCTAGGCTCCTTTGTCCATGGGATTCTCCAGGCAAGAATACTGGAGTGGATTGCTGTTACCTACTCCAGGGGATCTTCCTGACCCAGGGATCATACCCTCATCTCTTGTGTCTTCAGCATTGGCAGGCGGGTTCTCTACCACTAGTGCCAGCTGGGAAACTCTAGTAAAAGACTAATCATGTACATTTGTTGGGTGTATTGGGTGTTAGTACCACTGTCCATCTCCATATTTAAGCATGGTTGATTGTCTAAAAACATGAGAAATAAACAGAGAGTTATTTTATGAGTCAGTGAGGGTAACTTCTGCCTTGGAAGGATTAATGCTGGTGTTTAATTCAGTTGCTCAGTCATGTCCAACCCTTTGTGACCCCATGGACTGCAGCATACCAGGCCTCCCTGTCCATCACCAACTCCCGGAGCTTGCTCAAACTCATGTCCATTGAGTCAGCGATGCCATCTAACCAGCTCATCCTCTGTGTCCCCTTCTCCTGCCCACCATCTTGCCTAGTATCAGAGTCTTTTCCACTGTCAGTTCTTTGCATCAGGTGGCCAAAGTATTGGAGCTTCTTCAGCTTTAGCATCAGCCCTTCCAATGACTATTCAGGACTGATTTCCTTTAGGACTGACTGGTTTGACCCCCTTGAAGTCCAAGGCACTCTCAAAAGTCTTCTCCAACACCACGGTTCAAAAGCATCAGTTCTTGGGCACTCAGCTTTCTTTATGGTCCAACTCTCACACCCATACATGACTACTGGAAAAACCATAGCTTTGACTAGACAGACCTTTTGTTGGTAATGACTCTGCTTTTTAATATGCTGTCTAGGTTGGTCATAGCTTTTCTTCCAAGGAGCAAGTGTCTTTTAATTTCATGGCTGCAGTCACTATTTGTGGTGATTTTGGAGCCCAAGAAAATGAAGTCTGTCAATGTTTCCACTGTTTTCCCCTCTATTTGCCATGAAGTGATGGGACCATATTCCATAAAAATTCCATAATTTTTGAATGTTGAGTTTTAAGTTAGCTTTTCCACTTACATTAAGAGGCTCTTTAGTTCCTCTTTCTGCCATAAGGGTGGTGTCATCTGCATATCTGAGGTTATTGATATTTCTCCTAACAATCTTGATTCCAGCTTGTGCTTCATCCAGCCTGGCATTTGGCATGACGCACTCTGCATATAAGTTAAGTGAGCAGGGTGACAATACACAGCCTTGTTGTGCTCCTTTCCCAATTTGGAACCAGTCAGTTAGTTGTTCCATGTCCAGTTCTATGGCTTCTTGACCTGCATACAGATATCTCAGGAGACAGTTCGGGTGGTCTTTTATTCCCATCTCTTGAAGAATTTCCCACAGTTTGTTGTGATCCATGCAGTCAATTGGGGCTTCCCTGGTAGCTCAGATGGTAAAGCGTCTGCCTGCAATGCAGGAGACTTGGGTTCAATTCCTGAGTCGGGAAGATCCCCTGGAGAAGGAAATGGCAACCCACTCCAGTATTCTTGCCTGGAGAATTCCATGGACTATAGCCTACCAGGCTCCAGGCTACAGTCTATGGGATTGCAAAGAGTCAGACACAACTGAGAAACTTCACTTCACTTCATGCAGTTAAAGGCTTTGGCATAGTCAATGAAGCAGGAGTAGATGCTTTTCTGGAATTCTCTTGCTTTTTCTATGACTTAAATTGAAGAAAGTAGGGAAAACCACTAGACCATTCAGGTATGACATAAATCAAGTCCCTTACGATTATACAGAGGAAGTGACAAGTAGATTCAAGGGATTATATCTGATAGATTGCCTGAAGAACTATGGATGGAGGTTCATGAGATTGTATAGGAGGTGGTGGGCAAGACCATCCTCAAGAAAAAGAAGTGCCAAAAGGCAAATGGTTGTCTGAAGAGGCCTTACCAATAGCTGAGAAAAGAAGAGAAGCAAAAGGCAAAGGATAAAAAGAAAGATATACCCATCTGAACGCAGTGACTGTGACTCCTCCCAGCCACCCACAGTCCGTGGGGCTCGGTGAGCCGTGATCGTGGAGCACTGGCCGCCCGATGACAAGGCTGAGAACCCACCAGTGATGTGGAAAAGGGCAGATGAGCTAACTAAAAATGGAAGAAGTCCGGTTTAAGGCTCTTCATGTATAGGAAATTTATGCTGCTGTTTGTTGTGTTTTTTCAGTCGCTGTGTCTTGACAGACTCTTTGCGACCCCATGGACTGCAGCACGCCAGGCTTCCCTGTCCTTCACTATCGCCTGGAGTTTGCTCAAACTCATGTCTGCTGAATGGGTGGTGCCATCCAACCTTCTTCTCCTCTGTCGCCCCCTTCTCCTCCTGCCCTCCATCTTTCCCAGCATCAGGGTCTTTCCCAATGAGTGCTGCTATTTATCCTTCAATAATACACCATGCTCAGCATCATTTGCCCATGAGAACTTTGGGAACATATTGAATCAGTTGTCCCGTACAGGTAATGAGCTCTCCATTTTTGCCTGACAGCTCCCTGTCAACGGAGGTTGCCTGTTGTCCCCTGGCAGACAGGATGAGGAGGCCCAGATAAACCTATGAATATTCAGCCAAATACCAGTAAAGTCCTTGTTCAATGTGATTTATTTATCATATTGATCTACCTTTTTCAAGCCAAAAGCAAATTAAATGAGCATTGGCTTGTGTTACCTTGAAAATGAAATACAGATAAAAATCAAACTGTTTTCTTCTATGCACTTGGAAGATTAATTGGAAAGGCTATTCTTTTGGTGTTCAATTTCGTTTGACCAACAGTTGTTTGGGGGGAATCGTGGCCTCTGTGCAGCATGGAAGCGTTTATCACAAGGTGTCTTTGGCATAGAGAACAGACTTTGGACACAGTGGGGGAAGGAGAGGGTGGGTTGAATTGAAAGAATAGTGAAACTTAAAATTACCATATGTAAAATAGGTAGCAAATGGGACACAGAGCTCAACCCAATGCTCNCCTAGAGGGGTGGGATGGGGGTGGGGGCGATGGGAAGGGGGTTCAGGGGGAGGGGATGTATGTATAGCTATGGCTGATTCATGTTGATGTATGGCAGAAACCAATACAATACTGTAAAGCAGTTATCCTCCAATTAAAAAGAAAGAAAAAAAAAAAGATGTCTCTGGATTTGAAGACGGTCTAATTAACAATTCTGCTTGTACTTTCCCTTCTTCTATAAATAGTGTTGACAAATTGGCCCCCTCTCCTAGATATCTGCTTACATGCTATTTTAGCAGCCAACTCATGGATTGCCAGGAGTTTATAAAACACCCATCTCAAAATAAAAGTGCCTCTCCTGCAATCTGCAAGAGGGAGCCTCCTGCAGATCCCAGCAGGACAAGGGTGCTGCGTGTGGTGAATGTCTCTTGGAAACTTGCAAACCCATCGTTATGGGTTGAAAAACTCGCAGAGTGTTTTTAAGCCTCAGTCCACCATATTCTCTTTTAAGAACTTTGAAGCATTGCTGTCTTCATGTTCAACTATGTGGCCGTCAGAGACTTCGACCTCAGGGAAATGGGAGCAGGAGGTATGTCCACTACCATCGGGGTTCACGTCCAGCGTCAGGGTTCACGTCCACCACTGGAGTTCATGTCCACTGTTTGGGTTCACGTCCAGTGTCGGGGTTCACGTCCAGCGTCGGGGTTCACGTCCAGTGTCAGGGTTCACATCTACCACCAGAGTTCACGTCCAGCGTCGGGGTTCACGTCCACCACCGGAGTTCATGTCCACTGTTTGGGTTCACATCCAGTGTCGGGGTTCATGTCCAGCATTGGGGTTCATGTCCAGTGTCGGGGTTCACGTCCAGTGTCAGGGTTCACGTCCACCACTGGAGTTCACGTCCACCATCGGGGTTCATATCCACTATCATCCCTGTGGAGATGACCAGGAGAGGCGGAGTGAAGGGTTCGCTTTCAATCCACCTGATGTGGCTGGCTTCCAGCCTGGAGCCCTCATGCCCGGCAGGCTCTACGACACCCAAACAAACGTGCAGGCAACACCATACTGAGGAACAGAGGGTGCCAAGCCCAAGGACTTTATAAATGAGATCATCACCAAGGAGCTGAAGATACAACCAGGATAACTCTATTCTGTCCATCTCTCTTTTTATTTTTTAAATTGATTTTTATTGGACTATAGTTGCTTTACAGTATAGTTTCTACTGCACAACAAAGTGAATCAGTGGTATGTACACATATAACCCCTCATTTTCGGATTCCTTCCTGTCTAGCTCAGCACAGAGCACTGAGTAGTTTCCTGTGCTGTCCAGGGGGTTCTCGTTAGTTACCTATTTCGTACAGCGTGTTTATATGTCAGTCCCAATCTCCCAGTTCCCCTTCACCTCTTGGTATCCATACATTTGTTCTCTACATCTGTGTCTCTATCTCTAACCTTCAAATAAGTTCATCTGTTTCCACATATATGTGTTAATATATTCTATTTGTTTTCCTTTTCCTGACTCACCTCACTCTGTATGACTGTCTCTAGGTCCACCCACTTCTCTGCAAATGGCACTATTCTGTTCCCTTTTCTGGGTGAGTAATACTCCATTGTATATGTGTACCACATCTTCCTTATCCCTTCTTCTGCCAGTGGACATTTAAATAGCTTCCGTGTCCTGGCCTTTGTAAATAGTGCTGCTATCAACATTGGTGTTGCATTCCCTTCTCCAGGGGATCTTCCCGACCCAGGAATTGAACCCTGGTCTCTTGCATTGCAGGCGGACTCTTTACCATCTGACCACCAGAGAGGGTAGATGAACATTGGGGTACATGTGTATTTTTGAATTATGGCTTTTTTTTGGATATATTCCCAGGAGTGGGATTATACTACTATGTATAAAATGGATAACTAATGAGAATCTACTGTATTCTGTATAGCACAAGGAACTCTATTGAAAGCTCTGTGCTGACCTAAAAGGGAAGGAAATCCAAAAAAGAGGGGCTATATATGTATATGTATAGCTGATTCACTTTGTTGTACAGCAGAAACTCACACAACATTGTAAAGCAATGATAAAATTAATAAAATTCAATAAAATTAATGAAATCTGATGCAAGTTAATTTGGAACAACAAAGGCTTATCTCTCTGAATTTTGAGGCTCCTATTCTGCTTCCACTTTGTCCTAGAATGGAGGGAAGGGTAGTATATCACTCACTTCAAAATTTGTGGTTCTGTATAATATTGATTATTTGGTGTTTACTAACGTCTGTTTCTTTGTGTTTCACTTCGTGATCAATTTAAACTTCCACACATGCCTGAGAAGAATTTTTATTCTATATACACTCTATATACGTTCCTGAGAACAAGCTTGCAATTTTGTTGTTCGAATCTTCTGTATCCTTAATATTTTAAATTTCATGGTTGATTAGTCATTGAAAGAGGTATAAACATTATTATTTTAGATTTATCACATTTTCCAGGTTATTCTTTCAGTTTTGAGTTTATTCGGTTTGAAGATATATTGAGTTCTTATCAGTTTCAGTTTTTTCAAATTTATTTTATTTTTAAGAAACTTTTTATTGCATATTGGAGTATAGTCAGCCAACAATGTTGTGATAATTTCAGGTGGACAGCAAAGTGACCCAGCCATACATACACACGTATCCCTTCTCCCCCAAACTCCCCTCCCATCCAGGCTGCCACATAACACTGAGCAGAGTTTCATGTGCTATACAGGAGACCTTGCTAGTTATCTGTTTTAAATATAGCAGTGTGTACATGTCCATCCCAAATGTCATGCCAGTTCCAAACTGTTAGTTTCCTGGTGATTCATCTCTTTTATAATCCAGTAGAAATATGCACTATATCAAGTCAACTTTGCATGATACTAATATTAAAAAGCACAGACATCACTTTGCTGACAAAGGTCCCTATAGTGAAAGCTATGGTTTTTCCAATAGTCACGCAGTATGTGAGAGTTAGACCATAAAGAAGCCTGAGCACTGAAGAAATGATGCTTTTGGACTGTGGTGCTGGAGAAGACTCTTGAGAGTCCTTGGCCAAAAAGGAGGTCAAACCAGTCCATCCTAAAGGAAATCAGTCCTGAATATTCATTGGAAAGACTGATGCTAAAGCTGAAACTCCAATACTTTGGCCCCCTGATGAGAAGAGCTGACACATTGGAAAAGACCCTGATGCTGGGAAAGATTGAAGGCAGGAGGAGAAGAGGGTGACAGAGGATGAGATGGTTGGATGGCATCACCGCCTCAATGGACATGAGTTTGAGCAAGCTCCAGGAGATGGTGAAGGACAGGGAAGCCTGGCGTGCTACTTTTCATGGGGTAGCAAAGAGTTGGACACGACTTAGCCACTGGATGACAACAGTGATGAAGCATCAGCTTTCCCTTGGTTGGAATTTGTCCTATTTTATTCTCTTACATTATTTTCAGTCTCAAATTTATAAATATCTCTCAGCAATCTCACAGAGCTCAATGTCACTTGTTTCAGGCCAAACACAAGTGTATCTTTTACCTGGGCGGTTTTATCCAATTATCTTTCCTGTGTATGTTCATT
The DNA here is from genome assembly GCA_006410935.1 of Redunca redunca. Classification (NCBI taxonomy): domain Eukaryota; kingdom Metazoa; phylum Chordata; class Mammalia; order Artiodactyla; family Bovidae; genus Redunca; species Redunca redunca. The sequence continues at coordinate 570,132 of SJYQ01000097.1, read as the reverse complement.
CAAGTGGGCCGATCTGCACCCTTATTTTACGCCTTGTGTTTACTACTTTTGCTTGTTTTTCTCCCCTCATCTCTATATTGTCTTCTTGAAAGCAAATCTCTATTTTTTTTCTCTACTGGTTGGAAAGTTATATATCTTATTCCCATTCTTTATAGTGGTTAAGCTTAATATTTAACTTAAAAGAAGATGAATCTCAAACTTACAGGAGGGTTGCAATCATGGCACAGAGGACACTGATGCGATATCACCAACTAACCGCACATTTTCTGCAGACAAGGGCATCTCCTACACAATTGCAGCGTGTGTGTCTGCATGCCTGTGTGCTCAGTCCTGTCCAGCTCTTTGAGGCCCAGTGGACTGGAGTCCTCCAGGCTCCTCTGTCCGTGGAATTTTCCAGGCAAGAATACTGGAGCGGGGTGCCACTTTGTACTCCAGACCTTCTTGACCCAGGGAGTGAACCCCCACCTCCTGCATTGCAGGTGGATTCTTTACCACTGTGCCACCTGATGTAACCATCAAAATTCTGAAAGTAGTATTCTTGCATCCCACCAACTGAGGCAAAGACCTCATTCTCATTTTGCTTAATGTTCCAAAAATGTCCTTTGTAGTTAAAGATTTCTATTCAGAATCACTAAGAACTTAGGTCATCATCTTTCCTTAATCTGGAAAAGTTCTTTTTTTTTTCTTATTGTTTTTATGTCCTTGGCAGTTTTGAAGCTTTTAAGCCAGTTATTCTGTAGAATGGGCTTCCCTGGTGGCTGAGTTGGTAAAGAATCTGCCTGCAATGCAGGAGACCTTTGGTCCATCCAGTGTTCTTTAATTCCTATTAAACATGTACACCCTGAATCTAATTATACCACAGAAATGCCCTGAGTTCTGTTCTTTGTAGTCTATCAGATATATGTATAATTCCAATTAGTTCTTTTATGAATTATGGTCACTTTAATCACTTGATGAAAGTGGTATTTCTTCATGCAAAGCTGCCTCCCCCACCCACCCCCTTTATAACTGATAGGTACTTTGTGGTGAAGGACTTTGAAGCTATGCAAATATCTAATTTCTCCTCAGATTTTCAATTTATTAATTATAGCAGTAAAGACTCGTGGTTTTCTATTTCATCCAAGGAGTTTTACTAGTCTTTTATTAGTGATATTTATTTTCATGTTCAAATTGTTTCAGATTTGGTCCGTTGGAGCCTCTTTAAGCTGACTGTTGTCTTTTGATGGGTCATGTCGATTTTGCTCACATCCTATTTCTGGTACAATGGGATGTCATCTTGTTCTTTTCTTCCCTGAATCTGGAATCTGCTGTGCCTCCAAAGGACCACGGAGCTCTTACCGTGGAGGATGACCCTGAGACCCCAAGATCTGGGCCCTCGGTGTGCTCAGCTTGAATGGGAGGTGTCACAGCTTGCATTGCTCAGGGGACAAAGTGAGAAGTTACATCTGTTCATTTTTCTCCTTGGACTTTAATCTGAGATGAGCCTCTTCCACAGGGGGCTGGTACCTGTTGACACCAGCGCTCCTCAGTTGACTGCAGGAAGTCTCAGGGTACAGGCCCGTCAGAAGGGGCAGAGGCCCATCTACCTGCAGCATCTTCATGGGCCCCACCTCAGTGAGGCCAGGCTCATTTGGCGTGAGTGTGGACGGGGTCTCTGGGGGTCTATCTGGATACTTCAAAAGCCCTGAGAGTAACTTTTGGAATAGTAAGCAGAGAATTTCCCTTATCCTGGGGTTTTTCTAATGAAATCCTAATTAGTTCATACCAAGTCCCCTCAGGGAAGCAGAACACCTCTCTGGGGACTGTGGGGAGACCGTGGACGTCAGAACGTCTGCCAGTGGGAGGTGTGACTGCTCTGGAAAATGCCTGGGAGCAGCTATTGGTGACCCAGGACCACACAGCATTTGGAGACAGGAGGAGAGCTGGTGTCGGGTCCAGCGAGGCCCAGAGGGCTCGAGCAGACTCAAGGCAGAGACTTCTTCTCCGGAGGGAAGCAATGGGAAGAGCAGACCTCAGAGAAGCATGGGGCTTGGGCTTGGAAAAAAGGAGTGTCCTCGAGAGAGGCATGGATAAGGAAGGTACGCACATTTACAGTGGAATACTACTCAGCCATAAAGAAGAATGAAGTAATGCCCTTTGCAGCAAGGTCAGTGGACCACGAATTATCATCCTAAGTGAAGTAAGTCATACAAAGACAAATATCATGTGGTATTGCTTATATGTGTAATCTAAAAAAAATGATACAAATACACTTATTTACAAAGCAGAACTAGACTCACAGACACAGAAAACGAACTCATGGTGACCAAAGGGGAAAGGCGTGGGGTAAATTGCTGTTGTTCAGTTGCTCAGTTGTGTCTGACTCTTTTGCAACCCCATGAACTGCAGCATGCCAGGCTTTGCTGTCCTCTACCATCTCCCTGAGTTTGCTCAAACTCATGTCCATTGAGTCAGTGATGCCATCCAACCATCAGTTTGGAAGTAACATATACACACTACTTATATAAAATAGATACCAAAGGCCTACTTTGTAGCATGAGGAAATATACTCAGTATCATGTAATAATCTGTAAGGGAAAAGAATTCATATACATATATATTCATATACAAATCACTTTGTTGTACACCTGAAGATAACACAAGGTTGTAAATCAACTATACTTCAATTTAAAAAAAAGAAAAGAGAAAGAGCTCACATCAGGGAATGGGAATACAGTTAAGACCCAGTTATCAGAAAAGCGAAAGTGACAGTCGCTCAGTAGTGTCCGACTCTTTGTGACCCGATGGATTACACAGTCCATGGAATTCTCTAGGCCAGAACACTGGAGTGGGTAGCCATTCCCTTCTCCAGGGGATCGTCCCAACCCAGGTATCCTGCATTGCAGGCGGATTCTTTACCAGCTGAGCCACAGAAATGGGGCCCAAATTGGTAAGACGGCCCACCGATTAACCCTGTGGTGGCTTCTTGCCCTTGAGTCCTGGCTCCACCACCATCAAGGGCCGTGACCTTGGGCAGAGGGCACGACTGCTCTGTGCCACAGTGGCCTTCTCTGCAAAGTGGGATCATGAACCAGGCACACCACAGGGTCGTGGGGAAGGTGCCATGAGATAACACAAGTCAGGGTTTAACCTGAGACAGACACAAACGTTAACAGCAACTTTCACTCAGGCACAAAGCAGAAACCCAGTAATTGGAACTGAGCCCGAGGTCAGGCCAAGTTATCAGCAAGTCTGACCTGCTCTTGCTACTTGAACATTGAAATTGATCCAAGGCCTTGGGGAGGAGCCAGTGGGAAGAAGACTGCAGACTGGGGAGCAGAGTTGGGGAGAAAGCCTCCTCCACCTTGGCAGCTGGAGTGTAGTGTGTGGCTCAGACCATCGCTTCTCCCAGGCGAGACGTTGCTCCCTGGTAGGGAGGGAAGTCCCCCCGGCTTTCGTCAATCATCTCAGGTCCCACAAAGGGAGTCAGAATGTTTTCTATTTCTTTAGAGAGAAGGGAAAGCCACCCAAACACAGGAAACGATAGCCAGTTCTGAGAGCATCTTTCCTCCCCTTCCTGCTCCCCTCCCCGACTCCCTCCTCCAAAAGCACTGGAGCAAAAGAAGCAAAAATAAATGGAAAAGCAAACTCCTCTTTCAAGTCCATAAAGAAGATCAAAAGCAACGGCAGGGGAGGAGAGGAGGATGCGGACCAAACATCCGTGCCTCAGAGAGACGAGAGGAATCCTCGAATTGAGCCATAAAATGTTTATGGCGTCCTAGGGATAATTGAGTATTTTCCTGGTTTGTTGTTCTGAGATTTTATGAGCCAAACAGGGGACCTTTAAAGCTTGTTTTCCTTTGCTCTTCAATAGGTTTAATTAAGCTTGGACTTGAGGCTTCAAGTTGTTTCGAAACTTGAGACTTAACCCAAAACAACCCAAGAAACCTACTTAACCGCTGAAGCAGATAAGAACTGGATTGCTTACATGGGTGTTCCCAAAGGGCTAGTAATTCGGTCCCCTCTCAAAACAAAAATTTTACAGTTTTTCCTTAGCAATCAACCAGAGCGTGCTGAAATAAAAATCTTTAATAATACAATTTATCTACGTCTTTGTTTGCCTTCGTATCTTAAGTCAGCTGCCTGGTGCCCTTCTTTAGCAACATGACTAACTTGTGCCTTCTTTTCCTTAAACATTTGTCCCCACCAGCCCACTCGATGTCATTCCGTTCATTATATAGGAAACTTATTTCCTTTCTCACTTCCATCTGATCTCAGACTTAGCTTACAATTAGAGGCATCCGTTACTTAATAATACATTCTTCAATCGATATGAAAGCAGAGTCCATTACATGAAGGAAAAATGCGTTGCTTTCAACAATAACAGCAACACAATAATGGTGGATTGTCTAGATGAGAGTATCCTTAAGGAATTATCCATCCTTAAGGAGGATAAAATCGGAAATTTATCATATAGCCGGATTAAGACCAGAACCAGTTTGTGTCTCTCCACTCAGGTGGTTTATAATATTATTTCTTGTGGAAACTAGAGTTAACTGGTGTAGTATTCACTTAAACTTTTAAAATTGGACTTTATTTTTTAGAGTAGGTTTAGGTTCACAGCAAGATGGATCAGAAAGTGCAGAGTTCCCACACACCCTCCCCCCGATGCCCACACTCCGCCTCCGCATGATCAACACTCGCTGTCTGAGTACATGTGTTGTCTGGATGAGCCTACATCCCTTATCTGCCAAGTTCACAGTCCACGCTATGCTTCACCCTTGCAGCTGTACATTCTGTGAGTGGACAAACGTGTAATGAATGGCCGCCATTACAGTATCAAACGGAGTAGCTCCTTGGCCCTAGAGACCCCTCCCCTCTAAGCCCTGGCCTGACAGCTCAGCTGGTAAAGAATCCGCCCGCAATGTGGGAGACCTGGGCTCGATCCCCTGGAGAAGGGAAAGGCTACCCACTCCAGTATCCTGGCCTGGAGAATTCCAGGGCCTGTATAGGCCATGGGGTCGCAAAGAGTGGGACACGACGGAGCGACTTTCACGCACTCACTAAGCCCTGACAACTGTAGATCTTTCCACGGTCTCCATAGTTTTGTCTTTTCCAGGATTTCACACCACTGGACTCATATGTATGTAGCCTTTTCAGATTCTTTCACTTAGTAACATGCATTTAAGTTTCTTCCATGTCTTTGTGAAAATAGCCTTTATTTTTGGGAGCAGCAGTATTTACCTTTTATTTCAAATAAGGTGACTTCTAAGTTGGTAACCCAAGCATCCCTGTATCAGACGTGCTCTAAGCATGGCCAGAAGCCGAGGAAGCTCAGTCTTCACCTTAGTGGATGCTGAATCACCTCTTCTGGCCAGGTGAGTACAGAAGTGTCTCTCCTTTATGCAAAGGTGCTGCTAGAAGTGAGGACGTGGAGAAGGCGGATGGTGCCTTTCAATCCAGGTCCAGAGAATGTTCACTGCACACAACTGCTCCTCTCTCTTGAGTGTACCTGTCATTTAATGGCTTTCGTTCTCATATTCCAATAGTCCTTGAAAAGGGCAATGTTCCTGGTTTTAATTTTTTATTTATTTTTATTTTATATTGGGGTGTAGTTGATTTACAATGTTGTGTTAGTTTCAGGTCTACAGGAAACCAATCAATTAAGAATACATATGTATTCAATCTTTTTCAGATTATTTTCCCATATAGGTCATTACAAAACATTGAGTATAATTCCTTATTCTACACAGTAGGTCTTTGTTGATTATCTATTTTATGTATACTAGTGTGTATATGCTAACCCCAAATTCCTAATTTATCCCTTCCCCCATCTTTCCCCTGTGATAACAGTAAGTTTGTTTTCTATGTCTGTGAGTCTCTTTCCTTGTTTCTAAAGACAAGAGTTTTTAGTTGAGAGAGACAGAGATCTCTCTAGGATTCTTGAAATCCTAATGTGATTCTAGGACTTTGAGTACCCATGTTTACACATCTTCTGTTGGACGGTGGGTACCACAGAGCATCGGATGCTAACTCATCCTCCTGTCCATCAAGTCTAGCGAGCCTCTTGACTCTTGGTGCAGCAGGAATGCTCAAGGAAACATGACTGCCCCTGCCCCTCTATTTCCTCTGAATGACATGATGGGTCCCCTGCCCACTAGAAAGTTCTAATAGGTTTAAATGAGCTATGAGCTTAGAACTGAACACTTAGGATAAAAGTAGACACAAGAACCCTCTCCTTCCCTTCAGCGTTGTGACCAGATGCTCGATTCCTTTAGCCTGTCCTTGACGGATGGCAGCTGTTCTGTATCAATAAGACAACTAAAGATGCCTCTGTCCCAACAATTTCTTTAATCCTGGAATTCTCCAAGAGGCATGAAAATTAAGTAACTACATCACAACTTCATGTCTTTTCTTCTCTATATCCACTGTGTTTGATTACTCCTCAGCTCTGGATCCAAATTTTATCTTGTTATGTCTGTGGGCTGATGAGCCTGCAGCAATCTTTCAGATGCGCCATTTAAAGATTATGTGGCACCATCCATAAGTCACAGGTGTTGCCTCTTTGGATGAGCAACAAGAAATCATGAAGGTTCATGTTCCTCATTTTACTGATGGAAAAAGCAAGGCTCTCAAAGATCCGGTGACAGTAAAAGTGAAGTCGCTCAGTCGTGTCCGACTCTTTGTAACCCTATGGACTGTAGCCTAACAGGCTCCTTCATCCATGGGATTTTCCAGGCAAAAGTACTGGAGTGGGTTGCCATTTCCTTCTCCAGAGGATCTTCTCAACCCAGGGAATTGAACCCCGGTCTCCCACATTGTGAAAGTGAAAGAAAGTGAAAGTGCAAGTCTCTCAGTCCTGCCTGACTCTTTGTGACCCCGTGGACTGCATAGTCCATGGAATTCTCCAGGCCAGAATACTGGAGTGGATAGCCTTTCCCTTCTCCAGGGGATCTTCCCAACCCAAGGATTGAACCCAGGCCTCCCGCATTGCAGGCAGATTCTTTACCAACTGAGCTATCCGGGAAGCCCACATTGTAAGCAGATGCTTTACCATCTGAGCTACCAGGGAAGATCCGGTGACTTGTGTTCAATTTTCTGAAAAAGACCTGGGTCTAGAAACTGGCTTTCCTGAATCTAACTTCTGCTCTCTTTCCATATGTATCCTGGCTGCCCATTTTTATTTTTCATTAAACAGATGCAGTCAGCACTAAAATTTTCATCAGGTCCCACGGCAGCAGTTATCAGCCCTAGTCTAGTCAGCACTATGATTACCCCCATTTCACAGAGGAGCCACTCCAGGGAAGTTATTGACTCACCAAGGTCAGAGTTTATGGAAGGCTGTGCATCCTGAGAACACAGCAGATCTAACCCAGCGTCTGTTGTCCAGCTGCCCACTCCTCACGCTCTGGTATCGCCACTGCTCAACACTACAAGCAGGCTTATTGGTGTTGGCCCTTCTCACAAATTCCAAATGAGATATAATACCTCCATCTGGAAAGGCAGGTCTTAGCTCCACAAGCAACATTAGATTAAGATTTAACTGTGTGTCAGCTCCAAAGTTACTTTTCAGGAACGATTTTCTTTCCAACGTTAAGATCCTTTGAGGCTCTCAGAAAACAATCATTTCTCTCTTCTCGTGGGCGCCTTGTGGCCTGACTGAATGCTGATGTGTTTATCATCTGTGTCTCAATTATTCAAAAGGTTATGGAAAGAGAGAACTAGGCTGCTTTCCCATGCAAATCTCAGCCAGGAGAGTTCTTTTTTTCCCATTTGATATAGAATGTGAAACAGGAAACATTGTAATTCTTAAAGATGACTTTTATCTCATCATACCTGCTAAGATTCCTGCATTATGGGTGAGTACCAAAGCCACCAGATGCTTTGGCTGTTTTTGGCTTTCTTGGCTTTTTGTTTGTTTGTTTGTTTTTGTTTGTTTTTTGATGGAATGGAGGGAAAGGATGCGAAGAGAGTCATTGTATTTGATTTTGGAGTGAAGGTAAGTGTTTCTTTTAAATCAGTCAGAAAAATCCGGTAGTTCTTTAGGGATCAATGAACACTATTAATGAAAAGGTGAGGCCAATACATAATGAGAATGAATGGGTCTTTTTAAACTTTAATCTGGGGGCTTTCCTGGTGGCTCAGTGGTAAAGAAGCAGTCTGCCAGCGCAAGAGATGGGAGATTCCACTTGCCGTGGAGCGACTAAACCTGTGCATCGCAGCTCCTCAGCCCACGGGCCGCAGCTGCAGAAGCCCACTCGCCCCAGAGCCCCTGCGAGAGGAGAAGCCGGTGCAGTGAGAGGCCCGTGTACCAGGCGAGAGAGGGCTGCTCGCTGCAGCTGCTGAGCGTGCGCGTGTGTGGGCTCCGCTGGAAGCACAGAAGCGGCCTAAACAACGGGACTTCACGTGTGTGCAGTTCTGGAGCCTGGAAGCCCGCAGTGAATGTACCAGCCGGGCCTGTTCCTCTGGAGCCTCTCTGCTTGGCTTGCAGATGCCTCCTCCCCACCAGGTCCTCACGTGGTCCTATCTCTGGGCAGGCGCACCCCTGGGGGCTCTGTGTGCCCAAATTGCCTCTTCTTATGAGATGGTTGGATGGTGTCACGGACTCAATGGACAGGAATTTTAGCAAGCTCCCGGAGACAGTGGAGGACAGAGAAGCCTGGTGTGCTGCAGTCCATGGGGTTGTAGAGAGTCGGATTTGACTGAGTGACTGAACAATGACAAATGAGGACGCCAGCCTGACTCGACTGGAGCCACACTGAGGACGTCATTCTGCCTTAAACACCTCTCTCAAGGCCCTGTTTCAGAATACAGTCACATTCTGAGGCCTTGGGCGGGGGGGTGAAGACTTCAACATGATGATTTTTTTTTGGGGGGGCGGGGAACACAAATTAACACAATTCAGAGAACTGGGTGGGGGGCATTTTCCTTGTCACTTCAGTTCTCTAATGGGTCCAGTAAAAATCACTGATTTTCAATATGTCCAACTTTTCCTGGTTGTAAGGACAAAAGTCATGACTTCCAGATTCCTTACATGTTTGAACTGAGTCTGAAAGCCTTTCACGTTCTACTTTCACTGTCGTTTACTTGAGTTCATTGAAGGAAGAGACTGCAGCTACTGGATCCGGGATGCTGACTGGAGAGAAAGTGAGATGCAGAAATAATTGATTAAATAAATTAAATGCTCATTTGAAGTGGTTAATGCCGTCAGCATTTTAAAGATGGGAAAACTAGACTTCAGATATTAAATGATTTAGCTTAATAATCAATAGGGACTGTATCCCAGGACCTTTGATCCAAGTTTTATATTCTTGCTGTAAAATAGAGAGCCATAAGCAACCTTTATAATTTAGTGTTATATTGCATTTACTAAGTGCTATATAAATTAAAGGGAGGGAAGAAGGGTATGTGCTGAAATAGTGATGACTAAATTTATAGAAGTTATTTATAGAATATATTGAACTAGACTTCCAGAGGAGACTAGAATTTATTTGCTTGGTGAGAGAGGGTGCTCCAGGCGTTTTCTAGGGAACAGATTAAGCAAAATGAGTATTACTTGGTGGAAATAATCCATCACATGAAACGAAGCTACAGAGTAAAGTGGGGCTAAAATTCTCATTTGAAAACTTAAAATAATTCCATCTTGTGCTTCAAAGCCTGGACAAGTAGTTCTTTGTTTCACGTCAAAGTGACCAAGTGGTTGATTCTTCCGTAGCATTTAAGACTAACGCTTTCTGGGGTCCTTCGTCAGTGGCTTGCCTTTCCTCCTGCACCATGACATCCAGGCAGTTAAGAAATGATTTATCTGTGTGGTTCTCTAATACAGCACCCAGACAGTGCCTTTTGGAAGGGCTTGCAGATAGAATGGATGCTTTGCCAGAGTGGTGAGTCCTGGGCCTGCTTGAAGATTTGTGCAGCCAAACCTGGAAGCAGGTAGGAATGAGCCAACATTCTCAGGAAAGGACAGGTTGCAGAAGCATGACGCTAATCAAGAGAGGCTTGATGAACCAAGGCAGCTTCAGAAATTAATGACTAACTCCTTAAATTAGGTAATAGTGCTGAGAGTCTCCCAGAGATGCACCTTTAGGAAAACCACTCAAGAAGGTTTTGAGCTTGAACATCCTAGCCAGGCTAGTCACAGACTGTTTTATGATCAAAGCACTGGGACCTAGAGGAGGACTTAACTTCTTATCTGTCATCTGATCCACAAAACGTCTCTAAGGGCCAGCCAGGGGCGGCTGCTTGCTTGAAGCTAGGCATCTCCACTGGGCAATGATGTTGCCTCCTGAACTTCTTGAACAAGTCTGGGCTGTAAACTTAAGAGATGAAAGCAGTGTGTGGATGTGGTGGTGGTCGTGCCATGGCAGGTCCTGGAAATTTGAGCTTACAGGCTTTGGGTCAGCTTCTCCACGTGGTGTTCTCTGAGGGGAGTAACCTTTGTCCCCCAAACTGCCAATTCCTTCCTCAGCTCAAAGAGTCACTTACACTCTTTGTTTCTGAACATGAAATGATGGGGATATTATGATTTTTTATGTGTGGTTATCAAGTAAACAAAGGATTAGGATTTAGAGAAAGCCACGGTGGCTCAGACGGTAAAGAGTCTGCCTGCACTGCAGGAGACCTGAGTTCGATCCCTGGGTCAGGAAGATCCCCTGGAGGAAGGCATGGAAACCCACTCCAGGATTCTTGCCTGGAAAATCCCATGGACAGAGGAGCCTGGTGGGCTACAGTCCATAAGGTTGCAAAGAGTTGGACACGACTGAGTGACTTCACTTTCACTTTCTTTTCATGGATTCATAGCAGACGCTTAGGACTATAGCATGAGAAGCAGGCTATCTCTGGAGGTGAGGAGGGCATGGCACCCTGCTCCAGGATTCTTGTCTGGAGAATCCCATGGGCAGAGGAGCCCGGTGGGGCTGCAGTCCGTGATGTTTCAAAGAACGGACAGGACTGAACAATTAAGCACATGCGTATGTACTACAAAATACGGGGTTGGCCTAAATGGTTATCAAGTGTTTCCATAAGATGGTCCAGAAAAACCCAGATGGACTTTTTGGCCAACCTAATACTTCCCTGTGTGAGGAGTTTTCTAAAACACTGTGAAAGATGGAAGCTTAGCCACAACTTTATTAACTGTTCCTGCTACTGCCTGAGAACATGGCGCCACGGTTGGAGTCATCCAGTGTTCACGGAGATTAAATCTGCCTCAGCAGAAGAAAGGATGTGCTAACCTGCCTTAAGGAAAGCTACGGATGGCTGAGGCTGAGGAATGAGGTTGATATTGTGGAATATTACAGAATAAAATGATGTCTCGTACAAAGGTTCTCTTACAACCATCTTAGAGATGCTCGAATAGGCAGCCAGAGACTCATGAACAAGCTGATAAGAAATAACCCCGAACTGGAAAACGGAAGCTAAAATAGGGATGATGGGAGGCCAAAAGACAAGAATAGGACTGCAGAATCAGGCTGTAGCAAAAACACGCAGCCAAGCTGGCCGGCACAGCATTCCAGAGCCAGGGACTCGGTAAGGTCCACTTAACCTCCCACTCTGCGGTGTCTCTGATACTCTGGGGGAATTTCTCTTGCCTAATTATTCGACCACGTAACAGTGAGCTTCAGGTAAGAAGGAAAATTTATCCCGTGTAGGCAAGATTCTGGCAGATGGAGAAGAGATTCCTTACTCCCAGAAATGCACCGTCTTGCTTCTGTCGACCTAAAGAAAGTGTAATGTTTTCTCCTGGAAATGTAATCACGGAGGCTATTCCATCACACTTTAATTTCTACTTTCTCCCTAAAGAATTTTTTTATCCTACTTAGAGATGTTGCAGAATCCATTAATTTGATGTGATGCAGGTTGTTATAGGTAATATTTCTTTCTGCAATAACTAGATAGAAATGCTAAATTTAATACATCAGTTTTGGGGAAACCATTTTCTCATCTTCTCCAACTAATTGCACATTATAAAATGTTAATTATAACTGTAAATATAATGGCAAGGGGGATTCAGGGAAAATATGCAATGCCTTTCAAAAGGAAATCAGGAATCTATTTGTGGCTGGTTTGTGTGTGTGTGTAGGCGGGGTGGGGGGTTGTTGTTTCTGTGATGTCTCTTTTCCAAGGCGACTAAGAACCCCTCCAGGCTGTCCACAGTAGGTGTAGAATGGAGACATCAAGAAGGAACCAAGAGCCATAAAGGGTAGATATGGGTGTTATCGTAACATCCATCTCTTTGACACAGAATCAACTGGAGGAAATAGCAGGATATCTGTTTCCTTGATTTTTTCATATTCTCTACATACATTCTGATGGTGTTTATATGTCATCAATGTACCACTAATTTCTTAATGTATTTTTAAGTATGGAGCTGCTAGAGCTACAGCATACTAATATTCTTTTTTTAAAATTTTAATTGAAGTACAATTGATCTACAGTGTACAGAACAAACATTCAGTAAGTGTGTGCATATAAATATATATACACATATATCTGTAATTGTTATGAATAAGAAAACAAAGCCTGGAGTTGAAGTTTCTCATCTTTTATTCTGGGCCTGTTGCTTTTATTTCCCAGGTTTTGGCTATTTTTCTGCTTTTCCTCTGTTGGCATTCACCCATCATAACAAACCATTGCTCACCTCTGTCTAAACCTAGTCCTTTGTTTAAATCTCTGCTTCTCCTGTTTCAATTTTCCCTCTTTTTCCCAAACAGAGAACCCAGGAAGGAAGAGCAAGAGAGAGAAATGATACATTTTGGTCAGCAGCGTTCTCTAAGTTATACTTGCTAGATTCTGGCCTTTCGTATCTGACTTCATATACCCCATTGAGGTCATTTTCAGTCTTGAAGTTTCTTCCCATTCTTTCAAAAAGTTAGAAGTTAATTTCTTCCTTTTAAAAAAATTAATAGCAACTAGTTGGGACCATGATAAAAGCAAAAAGGAGCTATATTATGAATGACTGATGTGGGTCTCTTTTGGGGAAAATGTACGGAAGAACTAAGGTGATGATGTATTTTTTTAATCCCCCTTTTTATGATGAATTCCCACTGCAGAAAATTTGCATATGGGCCAATAGAGTGTGATAAGAGAATATACTGCTCAAACAGCCAGGTAGCTTAACTTAAGATTCAGTTAATTCAGTAGTAAACATCAGAGGAATGGGACTTCCCTGGTGGTCCAATGGCCAAGACCCTGCCTTCCAATGAGGGGTGTGGGTTCAATCCCTAGTCAGGGAACTAAGACCTCATATGCCCCGTGGTGCAGAACAACAAATGCTGTTGGAAAACTTGAAGACCTCTGTGCAAAAAACTCCCCAAAGCAGCAACAAAAACCAATCATACCTTGCACCACATGCAAAGATTAACTCAAAGTGGATCACAGACACAAACAAACAAACAAACAAATCAAAAGAATCGGTTGCTGGGGTCCAGCCCCGGTGGACCCAGGGAATTCGAAGGGGAGATGGTGTCAGCGAGGAGAGACTTACTTACTTAGAAATATAAAGAGAGGTTAGGAAAGAATAGTGTAGTAGGAAAATTAGTGGAGAAAAGAGGCTGAATAACTTGGTTTATGTGGAAAACCAATAAAGCTCTGAGACAAGGGGCTTGCACCGTCTACGTAGGCCACCGGCGCCCGCTTGAATAGCGGAGGGTGCCCCGCCTTGGGCTCCCTCTCGCATGGGTCTTAGAAGCCAGGGAAAATAAGTAGACATGGTGAGCCTCCATGCTCCAGATGGGAATTCAGCCAGAAAAGGGAGAAAAGAATGACATGGGGGAGCCAAGCATTGGTGCCAGACCCACAACCTTATTTTCAAAAGCAGCTTATATACCCCAAGTTGTACATAAAGAAATAATGGAATATGCAGAGTTATGCAGTGGCAGCCTGACCCTTATTGAGACCAGGCTTTCTTTTTGCACACCTTCCCGTATACAAAAGGTCTCAGGTGGTTTACATTATCTTCTGGCCAAGAGGCCTGTTAACATTTTTATGGCTCTTTTCCTAGATAAATGTCTGTCAACCAGAAAACTCATTTTCCCCTGAAGTGTTTTTCCTTATTCTTCATCACCCTCAAAATACTAAATAAAGTTACATTCCTGTAGAACAAAGGTGCAGTGGGTTATAGCAAAGAAAGTACTTAACTCAAAGGTCTAATGTTGCTAATGCCAGGGCTACTACCTGTTTTTTCTATATACCAACTATATAAACAAATAAAAGATATGAAAACTTGGTGGCAAGTATTGGCTCAACAATGAAACCCTTAATCAGTCCTATTCTAATGATTTTGACTCCTCGGAAGCCCCTACATTCCTAGGATATTTTAAGCTTCCTGTGCCTCTCNTTACCAGCTGAGCTACCAGGGAAGCCCCTTCTGTACATTAGATGCCCAGGACTTTCAAATCTTATAACTGGAAGTTTGTCGATGTATACTTTTACTATTCATCTAAAATCCTGCTGAGACTATATTTTCAAACATAGAGTTTTTATATCTTAAGAGCTATAGGTCTGATAGACAAGTTACTCATACCAATGAAACATCTTCGCTTTTGAGCTGGTCTGCACAATTCTCTAAGGACTGCTGTGATTGAATTAAGCCCTAGCTAGCATCTATGGGCCAAAGCTATGAGGATGTCTCTGGCGGGAAATCATTACATTTGCTTCCATAGTGAGAAATTAAAAGTGATAAAAATTTCCTGTGGGCCTCAGAGTGAAGATATTGCAATGGCAGACAGAGGCACGTGGTTGCTTAGGTTTGCTGTGGGCCCTCACCGGAGCTGAGTGAAGCTCTTGGCAGTGGTCCTGGCCCCTGTGGTTTCGGTCCTCAGCCGTCCCTCCCCAGTCTCAGTGGAGGCACTGTTGTGTGCTGGTTAGGAGCCCAGACAGCCCAGGTTCCACCCCTTCGTCACCCGACTTCCCAGATGCATCCTCAGCCCAAGCCTTAGTTTCCTTGTGTGTAAAAAGGCCACAGTGCCAGGGAGAGGTTCACGTGTGGGTAAGTGACCGCGCAGAGCACTCGGCTCAGTGTTGGGCATGAAGACCATGTGGGAGCTGCCTTTGTTACCAGTTTTATTTCATTATCATCACCCTTGGGTTTCCCAGTGTCTCACTCCTCAAGAAAGTTGTCCCAGCTCTCAGGATTCTCGACAGGGTG
>SJYQ01000097.1:531294-547921 GCA_006410935.1 Redunca redunca | reverse complement strand
AGCAGCAGCAGCAGCAGCAGCAGCAGCAGCAGCAGCAGCAGGGGGCTATTGGAACATGGTAGTTGCTCACTTTCTTGGGTGAATAAATATTTTTATGTTGATTATGTAACTTACATACAGTTCTACAAGCAGTATATATATATATTGTTCATACATTATAAGCACATATATCAATTTAAACTTTTCCATACTTTTCTTCATTAATTGTGATTTTTGTCACTTGTTTAATAATTTCTTTTCTCTCTCAATGCACTGTCTTAATTTTTTGGTAAGATTTGAGGGTTTGATTTTTACATATTGATACTTAATTCATTAATTTTTTTTCTATTGGTGGTGTGACATAGGTTTCAGCTTTTTAACTTATGCATAAACAGTTTTCCCAGCTCCATTTATTGAATAGCTTAGCTTTTCTCCTTTGATTTGTAACATTCTTTATCAATGTCTTATAATTAATAATTATTCTCCATTATGTATGTTGGTATTGATATCAGTGTTTTCATTACTACAGTTTTATAAGTCTTGATACATAGTAAGAAGGGGCTTTCCTCATAGCTCAGTTGGTAAAGAATCTGCCTGCAATGCAGGAGACCCCAGTTCAGTCCCTGGGTTGGGAAGATCCCCTGGAGAAGGGATAGGCTACCCCTCCCAGTATTCTTGAGCTTCCCTGGTGGCTCAGCTGGTAAAGAATTTTCCTGCAATGTGGGAGACCTGGGTTTGATCCCTGGGTTGGGAAGATCCCCTGGAGAAGGGAAAGGCTACCCACTCCAGTATTCTGGCCTGGAGAATCCCATGGACTGACTATACAGGTGCAAAGAGTCGACAGGACTGAGAGACTTTCACTTTCACCTAGTAAGGGATTTTTTGTTCCTTTTCTTTTTTCTTTTCGATCCTTCCTCCTAGACATTTTTAAAAAGAAAAGTTCTCTTTTACTGAAGTTCGAGTTTGTTTCTTTTTTTTTCCACTTTAATAGTTTCCAGTCTATGCGTCTGCCTTATTTTTCAAAAGCTTATTAAAGGCTTAATCTAAGCTTTTAAGTTCTTAAGACATTTACTTTGAATCTTTTCTTTCTGATTGCACATATTTCCCTTTTTCATTCACCATAAATGACTACCATGCGGTACGCTTTTTGCCGTTCAGTTCCAAATACCTCATGGTTTCCTGTGTGAACCCCTTACCTCAAGTTACTGAGGAGAGTCCACGTGAGCCTGTCCTTGTTGCTGATTTCTTATTACCTGAAGCTTTGCTCTGAGAATCTGATCTGAATGTGTATCAGATACCTTACACTCCAATGGGAAACAGATGCTACTCTCAAGTGGGTAACTGAGGAAGGTTTAATGAGGAGGCTATTTATAAAAGTGCAAGCAAGGCCACAGGAAAGCAAGAGCAACAGCTGGAACACTGGAAACCTAGCAAGCTGGGGGAGCCATTCGCATCCTCAGGACGGACGTTTAAGGAGAGGCAAGTTGACCAGGAATCAGATAGCAGCCGCTGTTGTAGCAGAGGGCTTCCTGACAGGGGCTGTGGTCAGGTAGAGAAACTCCCTTCAGCCTGTAATGATATGCTGACCCATCACAGAGGAAATAAGTAATCTCACTCTGTTCCCCAATCCAATCCTTCCCATTCGCGTGAACCAAGCAGAAGCCAGATGACAAGTGAGCCACGGATCAGGTCCATCCAGTTCAGCCTCCCAGGGTACGAGGCAGATCGAAGAAGCCAGAGAGTGGGTTTGGATGGCATAACGAAAGTGTCCAGCACAGTCCATCCTTTCTGTCCCCTCGGAACCTTCAGGTATCCATCTGTCATTCAGGTGAAATAAATGTTCTTTCAATACCGGGAACAACAAAGCTCCATGAGCCTCCACATCTATTAAGGTGTGAAGTCAATATCCCAAAACTAAGAGTTTACCACTTCAAACTGCCCACCATCAATGGCGTGCTTTTTCCTGATCTACAAAATCATCAGCTTGGACATTAGTAGTAGTAATCAATTATCCTTCAGAAATCGTATACATCAGAACAGGCACAAGTTAATTGCACAGGGAAATGGGTCATTTGCTCACCTGGAACCTGTGCCCATTTCTGTCTACAGCTTTGCCCTCAGCACACACCTGTGGCCTCACGAGGGTTCACTATGAAAAGTTAACAAAGGGGAATGTCTGGCTTGCAGATGGATTTGCATCATGAACCCAAATGTACTACCATTCCACCTGGAGATGGTAAATTGGAAAAAAACAGTGGTGACGGGCATCACTTGGTGCCTTGTGGTCAAGCACAATAGGGTCAGTAGGAAGCCGGAGCTGCTCACCAAGGTGAGGGTTGTTACTGGCAGAAGGCATGGCTTCAATCCCAAACCCAAGGGATTATGTAGTGATTCTTTCATTGGGATTTTTCAGTTGCTATAAAATATATTATCTGCCTCACACATAGGAAATGCACTTCATGGGAATGAAAGGTATCCCAAATACCCTTGCATATGTTGACACACAGATTATGTGAAAAGACAGCTTAGACTACTTCCTGGATATCACATGGGAGTCTAAGCAGTAGATTTTCTGGTTCTTTACCCTCTCTCTGCACCCCACCCCCTAAACTGGCCATCTTACGGATTACTCAGGAATCATGTTACAGGATCATGCTTTCATATCCTAGCTTTCAACAAGCACAAA
The DNA here is from genome assembly GCA_006410935.1 of Redunca redunca. Lineage (NCBI taxonomy): Eukaryota > Metazoa > Chordata > Mammalia > Artiodactyla > Bovidae > Redunca > Redunca redunca. The sequence goes on along the minus strand of SJYQ01000097.1, from coordinate 545,256 downwards.
GTCCATCAACAGTTGTGTCTATTCCTTTGAAATGGGTGCTACAAAATGTCACTATATATCTTCAGCTTAGAGGGGAGATTTTGACATATCTCATCTCTAGACACTTTATCAGTATGGTAGGTCTCCAAGCTCGTGTGGGCTCACCTCTTACCCTCTCACCAGATCCATTTAGCACAATGTCATCAACGAGATGCAGTACTGGTTGAGATATGAAGACATTCAGTCCCCTCTGGTGTGTCCTAGGACCTGAACAGGAGAGTTGGCTCGGGTAGGTGTGCTGATGCTCCTGCCACGTGAGAATGAGTTGTTTCTGAGGGCCTTTACCGATAGAAATGGAGAAAATTATGTGCCAGGTCAGCCACTGTATACTCGGTAGTAGAGCAATGTTGATTTGCCTCAGTAAAGCTACCACATGTTCAGTTTAGTGCAGTCGCTCAGTCGTGTCCGACTCTTTGCAACCCCATGGACTGCAGCATGCCAGGCCGCCCTGTCCATTACCAACTCCCAGAGTTCACTCAAACTCATGTCCATTGTGTCGGTGATGCCATCCAACCATCTCATCCTCCATTGTTCCCTTCTCCTCTTGCCTTCAATCTTTCCCAGCACCAGGGTCTTTTCCAAGGAGTCAGTTCTTCATACCAGGTGGCCAAAGTATTGGAGTTTCAGCTTCAGCATCAGTCTTTCCAATGAATATTCAGGACTGATTTCCTTTAGGGTGGACTGGTTGGATTGCCTTGCAGTCCAAGAGACTCTCAAGAGTCTTCTCCAACACCACTGTTTGAAAACATCAATTCTTCAGCGCTCAGTTTTCTTAATAGTCCAAGTCTCACATCCATACATGACTATTGGGAAAACCACAGCTTGGACTAGATGGACCTTTGTAAGCAAAGTAATGTCTATGCTTTTTAATATACAGTCTAGGTTGGTTATAGCTTTTCTTCCAAGGAGCAAGCGTCTTTTAATTTCATGGCTGCAGTCACCATCTGCAGTGATTTTGGAGCCCTAAAAAATTAAGTCTGTCACTGTGGGACCACGGAAATGATGGACATCATCACCTGATTAATTGTGCAACAACCCCCAGTCCTCTAAGACTCATCTGGGTTTTGTGCCCTTCAGACAGGTAAGGCAGGTGTAGTTCCTTCCACTCTGCAGGCTCTTGGGCCGGAAGCCCCAGGGCACTTGCTGTCACTCGTGGTTTACCATGCTGGCTGAGGAGAGCCAGGTCCTGGGGCTTCCTGCTGGCTTTTTACAAAGCCTTTACAGCTGTCACCCCAACAGACCAGGGGATCCGCGTGGGGTTCTGATAGTAGTCAGGCTTACCCACTCTCAGCACATCTCCAGGGCTGGGGAACTAACCATCAAATGCGCTCATTGTTCCACTGACTCCCTGAGATCCAGAATGAGACTGAGACTACCGATTGTCTGACCTCCATAAGCCCTCCCAGGACTTATTGTAGCTTTCTTGTTTTAAAATAAAGCTTTTCTGATAATCAGTGCAGAGCCAGACTCTAATACTCTTCAGAGAATTCCTTGCCTTCCCCTTTGGCCAATGAGTAGTCATCCTTTCAAAGTGGTTCCAGGTTTCTTAGAAATCATTTCCTGCATATTCCCCATGACCGCACATGTGTTTGAGGCCAAGAAAGATAATAAAATACTTATCACACCTGGGTTGAGTGGCTTTGATGGAACATTGGCAGGGCAACCGACTCCAGTATTGTTGCCTGGAGAATCCCATGGACAGAGGAGCCTGGTGGGCTACATCCATGGGGTCACAAAGAGTTGGACACGACTGAAGCCATGATGTGTCCCCAGCCTTGCTCTTTCTGGCCCTCAAGGTTTCTATTTCTGGTGGGCTCATTCCCTGCCCCAAATGGCTGGGCTTCAGGCAGTTGTGAACAGAGGTGAACAAGGACAGATGTGGAAGGGCTGGAGCCGGAAGGAGGAAGACAGGACACGTGGAGGTGTCAGAGTTGAATAGAGTGGGCAGGGAGTGTCATTTTCTTTGCTTGGCACACAAGAGTGCGATGGAGAGGGCTATGGGGATAGGATGGGGGAGAATCTTGGAGAAGATAAAAAGGGATGTGAGAAGCACTCTTAGGGTTTAGAAGTTAGATTACCTTTAGCTGGCTTCTTGGGTGGTGCTAGTGGTAAAGAACCCACCTGCTGATGCAGGAGATGCAAAAGACTCGGGTTCAATCCTTGAGTCAGGAAGATCCCCTGGAGAAGGAAATGACAACCCACTCCAGTATTCTTGCCTGGGAAATCCCATGGACAGAGGAGCCCAGCAGGCTACAATCCAAGGGATCTCAGAGAGTTGGACACGGCTTAGCAACTACACCTCCTCTTCCTAGGTTTAGCAGTCTTTGAGAGTTACCAGTAAGGATGGAAATGAATTCCTCTCTAGTTAATTTCCCTTATGGGTCATGGCTTTAATAGCAACTCTAAGTGATGATTCCTGGGTCCTCATGGAAAGAGGTTCCTAGCTGGGGGAGAGGGACGGCTGGAAGCCATGACCCTGAGTGGAGGAAGGCACTGCATCCTCACCAGGGCAGGCGAGGTCGCGGCAAGGATGCCGGATGCCAGAGTCACGCTCTGTCTCAGCTACGCTCACAGCCTGTCCTCCTCTTCACCTCTTTCTGCCAAAGAGCAGAGAGGAATGTCTCCCCTTTCGCTCTCTGAATTGATCCAGAGAAGGTGGTGCTGCCAGGCTTGTGGCTCTGCAGAGCCTTGAGGGCATCGCCAGGAGGCAGTAGCGTCTCTTCACGGACACAAGCATAGCAGGTCCCACCTGGATCAGCGGTGAGGGCCCAGGTGACCTTTGGGAGTTGGGAGGCAGAGAAAGACGGAGACCAAGGAGACCTTTCTCTAAGCATTCTGATGTAGGGCTGGGGCGTTCTGATCTCAAGCATTTAAGAAGACACTAGACAACCTCCCGTCAGGCAGGTGGGGATCAAAGTCTCGCTCCAGAAGGTATTTGGCTGGTTCCCCAGAAAACACCTGATCTCCAATGATTCAGTTCAGTGAGTTTCCTGAAGGAGGGGCTCCTGTCTCTCCACCTCTTCTTAGCATCCAGCATGTGTTTAATTTTCAACCTGTCCAGCGAGTGATTGAATTAAGCGTGTGACCTTTGCTGAGACACTGCATTTAGAGACAAGGAACCAGGTCTTCATCTCGGCCCTCCTCCTACCTGTGTGTCCTTGAGAAACGACTTCTGTCTGAGTCTCAGCTCCCCGGGTGTAACTCATGTGCAGAGGGAAAGCCAAATTCTACTGAATGCCAGGCCTCGGTTGCAGATGCCTGTGTCTGAAAGGAAGAAGTAACTATGAATGAGAAATCCACCTTTCTCCTTTTAGTGCTTTAGGTCTTTTTTTTTTTTAATCACTGAGTTCTATCCAACTCTGTGTGACCCCGTGGACTGTAGCCCGCCAGGCTCCTCTGTCCATAGGATTCTCCAGGCAAGAATACTGGAGTGGGCTGCCATTTCCTTCTCCAGGAAATCTTCCCAACCCAGGGATCGAACCTGGGTCTCCTGCATGGGAGGCGGACTCTTGACCATCTGAGCCACTAGAGGGTAAAGTAAATTTCTTACGGGAGGACACCTAGAGATTTGCTAATGACCCTCAACGCAGAGTTGGAATACTAACCGAGTGTCTGAGCTGTAGGTACATCATGTCTGGAGAGCCCGTCCACTCAACTTATATCCTGGACGGCGGCTGGTGTGGTGGATGAGGAGGCTCATCTCTTGGTGTAACAGACCAGGGGTGTGGCCTGGTTGCTTTCACATTGAAATTCCCCAATTCTCCCTGACCACCCTCCTTGGAGGATGCTAGATGTTTGTGAAATGATCAGATAGAAGAATAACCCATACATTCTAACTCATGAAGGTTGTCTCAGTCAGGGATGTTTATTGTTTTGCTTTCTGGGTGTGTACACATGCAGGCTCAGGCACGTCTGACTCTGCAATCCCATCGACTGTAGCCCATCAGGCCCTTCTGTCCATGGAATGTTCCCGGATTTCTGAGTGAAGTGAAAGTGAAAGTTGCTCAGTCATGTCTGACTCTTTGCAACCCCATGGACTATCCAGTCCATGGAATTCTCCAGGTTAGAATACTGGAGTGGGTAGCCTTTCACTTCTCCAGGGGATCTTCCCAATTCAGGTATTGAACCCAGGTCTCCAGCATTGCAGGCAGATTCTTTACCAGCTGAGCCACCAGGGAAGCCCAAGAATACTGGTGTGGGTAGCCTATCCCATCTCCAGTGGATCTTTCTGACCCAGGAATTGAACCGGGGTCTCCTGCATTGCAGATGGATTCTTTACCAACTGAGCTATCGGAGAAGCCCAGATTTCTGGGAGATGCATGCAAATTCCAGCTTTAGGGAAAGTAGGGATTATCATAGGCATATGTAATCATCTCTTAAATCACAGAAAATCTTGATTTATCCAACCTCAGCCTGGTGAGCTGAGTAAATATTACTTTTCTAAGGTTTTAGTTGTAAGATGAGGAAATAGAGCCTCAGAGGGGTGAAGTGATTGCTAAGGTCATGACTGTGTTTGGCAAGAAATAGCATTCCGTACCCTGACCATACTGCCCTTTCTTCACCGTGTCACCTCCCTCGTGACTTGTGGAGTGAATGATGATGGATAGGTGTCTGTTCATGAATGTTTATGGTGTGTATCTCTGCCCTCTGCTTTAACAGTTGAGGGGGAAGGAGCCTTTCAATTTGGGCTTAAGAAAGACAGACACCAACTGGGGTGAAATTAAGTGGTTGCAAATGCATTTTGAGATACTTCACCTGGAGACATGCTACTGACAGGTAAATAAAATGAATGTGGAGAACTCTTTCCTGCCAGTAAATAGCACATAGCTTTTGGGCAAGTAGGTAAATTCAAGGAGATTGTCTTTCCCAGATACGCTTAAAAAGTTCAGTACATGAATAATTGAGCAACTTCCTGGCACACTCAATATTTATTTGTAAGCCTGCTCCAGGCAGAAAAAGAGGAAAAAAAAAAAAACCATTTTGAAAACAAGTTTTGCATTAGCTAGGAGTTTGTTTGTTTGCCAGAAGAATACCTAATTATATTTGCAAAGGAACATATTGGTGTATCATGATATTTTCTTGTGGACATATTGATGTGAACTATATTAGACAAATTAGAAGGGAGATGGGTAAGAATCTGAATCCTGTGTGCACGTGTGCACTGCAGGAGACCAGAAAAGAACTTGAAGAAATCTGTTTGCACATTGATTATGATCTTTATTGCAGACTTACAATCCTATAGTGTAAGAATTGCTTTTGCACTAGACTTTTCTCTTTCCAGTTAAGCCAGTGGCCAGTTTGGGAGGGGAACAGAATCTCACCAGAAGTGGATGCTCAAAACCTGTTGAATAAATGTTTTGTTGGTTTGCCAACTGGTCCCTGTACCCAGAGGGCAAGGAAACAGGGAAGAAAGAGGCAGTCACTCCGGATTGGCAGGTGGCAGTTTTTTTTAAATTTATTTTTAATTGGAGTATAATTGCATTCTTGGAGGACGGCATGGCAGCCTGCTCCGGTATTCTTGCCAGGAGAACCCCATGGACAGTGGAGGCTGGCAGCCTACAGTCTATAGGGTCACAAAGAGATAGGACTGAAGAGACTGAATGCACAATTGCATTATAATGTTGTGTTGGTTTCTGCTGTACAACAGTGTGAGTCAGCTCTACATACACATATACCCCCTCCCTGTCGAGCCTCCCACCTACCACTTCCCATCCCACCCCTCTGGGTCATCCCAATTTAACGGGATGGGGGGGACTTCCTTACCAGGTTTGTCTTGGGCACCACTGTTGAGTAGATCTTCACTGCAGATGGTCTTACACCATCTCACTCTCTCCTGGCTGCCTGCTTGGAAAGGTTCTCACTGTGGGAAAAGTGGGCAGACACACCCTCCAGGGATGGTGGAGGGGGAGGAACCCCCACTGCTGGCATCTACCTTGAGGGCAACTGATGGTCATGTCCCCTTGATGACCTCCTCCAACACGTTTCCCATTCTAAACACTCACAATGTCATCTTTATGAATCCAAGTTGTTGCTATTTTTAATCCCTCACTCGGGTCTGACTCTTTGTGACCCCATGGACTGCAGCATGCCAGACTTCCCTGTCTTTCACCATTTCCCAGAGTTTTTTCATACTCATGTCCATTGAGCTAGTGATGCCATCTAACCATCTCATCCTCTGTTGTCCCCTTCTCCTCCTGCCCTCAATCTTTCCCAACAACAGGGTCTTTTCCAACAGGTCAGCTCTTCGCATCAGGTGGCCAAAGTATTGGAGTTTCAGCTTCAGCATCAGTCCTTCCAATGAATATTCAGGCTTGATTTCCTTTAGGTTGGACTGGTTTGATCTCCTTGCAGTCCAAGGAGATTGTCCAGCACCACAGTTCAAAAGAATCAATTCGTCAACACTCAGTCTTCTTTATGGTCCAACTCTCACATTCCTACATGAGTAATGGAAAAACTAGAAAACTAAGTTATGGGCATGAAGAGAAGCAGAGGCCACTCTGTCTGACCCTGGTCTAGTAGGGTAGGAAGTCCCATCCAGGGAAGGCCAGCACTGCCTGATTCTGTTGACTCTTCACAAGCTGGCTGGGTCTGAGGAGGAGAGGCTTCTGGTGACCTGGACCGAAAGCACCTTTTATGTGCTGGACGCCGTTCTTGATGTGGACAACAGCGGGAAGTGAAAGAGACAGCCATTCCTGCCCAAGGAGGGCTCACATTCTAGGGGGGGATGGTGGACAACAAAACAACACAGGGGTGTGTGATCCAGTGAGTGGAGGCTCTACAGAGATTCACCGTGAGATGCAGCTCACTGCCACTGACTGAACGTTTGTGAACTGGGATCAGTCAGTCACCTCTCCCGGGCAGGAATTGGACTTCAGTCTCCCAGAACTGCACTCTTCGCACAGGAAATCATCAGGAGGGCTGCACTTATTTAGACACTGGTTAGAAAAAGTAACCTGCTTCATTTAAACAGCTTTAAGCAAATGCAACTTAGTTTTTCTTCATGGGAGGCTGTAAAATACAATGCAGGCATGGTAAGTTTCTTCAGTCCTGTCTGACTCTTTGCAACCCTATGGACCATAGTGTGCCAGGCTCCTCTGTCCATGGGATGCTCCAGGCAAGAATACTGGAGTGGGTTCCCATGCCCTCCTCCAGGGGATCTTCCCAACCTAGGGATTGAACCCCAGTCTCTGACGTCTACCTGCATTGGCAGATGGGTTTTTTAGCACTAATCCCACCTGGGAAGCCCATTAAAATACAGTCTGGTGCTAATTTAGGGCTTTGCCAAGAAAACTGCAGCAGAGGATGAGACCTGAGAAAATCACTGGTCATACGCTGTTGGCCATCACAGACTCCTCTCTTCATCTCATTTCCTTCCTCCCTTTCTGTCTCTCTCCTGCATATTTGATGCTGTGTTATAGGTTTTCATTGGGACAAAAAAATCAGTGCTCTGCTCTGACTATATTCTTGGTTCAAGTGTTAATTCCATTTGGCATTTTTCCTTTGATCTGAATTGAGGTTTGTGATAAGTGTAGCAGAAAAAATAGGAGGGAGATTAGAAGCATTTCCTACCAATGTACTTTCTTCTTTCCCTTTAAGTTTTTTTTTTTTTTTTTTTAGGCATTCTGTGGGGGCATGTAGGATCTTAGTTCTCCAACCAGGAATTGAGGAAGGAATCTTAACCACGGGACCACCAGGAAGTCCCAACCAATATATGTTCTAAAAAAATAAGATGAAGTTATTTGTGCTGGTTACTCTTCATCCCTGCCCTTGTCTTCCCTTACTCCTTCTCCTCCTCCCTCCCCAGTCTCCCCTCCTTCTTCTGCCTTCCTGGTCTTCTCTGCATGCTCTGGTGTGTGTGTGTGTGTGTGTGTGTGTGTGTGTGTGTGTGTGTGTGTATCTCCTGCTTGCTTGTCCTGATGCTGTACCCGCATGTTCAGGCACCAGCTAGGGAGAGGGCAAGGATTTGCTTTTCTGCCACACCTCTGGCCCCTCTCTTGGTAGTGGTGCTTCTGTCTGCAAGTTTTAGCTCTGTTGGGTGCCACACCCCCTCCAACACAGCTCAAGTTCTTGCCAGGATGCCAAGTTCCTTTATTTCCCCCCCCATTTTTGCCTGTATCACGAGTCACGCAGGGTCCAGTTCTCTGACCAGGGGTCAAACTGTGCCTGCAGCATGCTTTCCTGCACTGGAAGCATAGAGTCCTAACTGCCAGGCCAGCAGGGAAGCCCTGTGGTTCGTTCCGATCCTCGGTGTCTGGGAATGATAATTCCTCCCCATGGCTGGCAGTTCTGGGTGCTCCAACCTTCTATGGTGGTTCACTTAACCCTCCCCACCCTCTACATACAGTCTCTATGGGCAGCTCCCCACAGAACATGCCTTTTCTTTCTGGGTGGGCCCCTGATGGATATTGTAATCTATGTCAGTAACTAAGCATTGAATATAAAACATTGCTATGTGGGGAAAATTAATTATTTAAAGGGAAAAAAGCACAGAGTGTAACTCAGGTATCCTGTTTTTCCTTAATCATCTTAAATCATTGTCTAAATTAACCCTGCTTTCCTTCTAGCTTCAACAGTTCACATATTCACAACTGCTCAATTTTTAATTTCAGATCAGAAACTCTCCCCAAAGGCTGTATTTGACTCTGGAACATCCCAGCATCAGACACATTTGAAATCGTTAATTCTTTCCCACTTTGGCTGAGAGTTAAGACCAGATTCTCTGTTTCCCATAACTGCAGGAGAGGAGTCAGCCAAGGAGACCAGGGCACAAGCAAACATCCTTAACAGGAAGAGGAAAGTGTGACCTTGACCTGCGGAAAATTGGCGAAGAAGTTGGCAACTGTGGTGGGACCTACAAAATGAGTGGGCGTGAGGGTGTCATGGGCTCCCGATGACCTTTGCCCTCTGCATCTGGAAAAGGGCACCAGGAGCCGAGGCATCCGGGGAGACTGGAGTCACAGTGAACTTGGAAGAGGGTGGGGGGAGGGCAGTGCCAGGGAAGCCGAGGTCACCTCTGTTACCTGAGCTCCCAGCCTGCTGTGATGACAGGTTCCAGAGGCTCTATTTCCCTTGTCAAGAATGCCCTTCACTCTCCCTCCCGCTGTGAACAGAGCAGGAAGGTCCTCCACCTGCCCATGGAAAACTTATTATTAGGAAAGAATGCTCTGAAGGAGATGATTTTCACTTCTCATGGGACAATTTAGGGATCTACTGGTCTAAATCTACAATTCAGGAAAGAAATGCCTCTGCCGTTTCTTACACATCCTTTGCTTTTTAAAATGTAGAGTTTGGCTTAGTCTTATAATTTGAGTGATTATCCCATTAACCCTGACATGTTGCCTCTTTCAGCCTGAAGCCTACTTCAATTCCGAAGTTAAGCTCTGATCCCTCTGTTTGACTTTGGAGGGTGAGGAGAGACTTCATGAGGATTATTTGAAAGCTTGAGTGTGAGGTCACAGTCACCTCATCCTCGCCTCCAGCTTCAGCTTGTGGCCTCATTTCCCCCTTCAGTCTCTCTCCCACTGAGGCTCAATCTTCCCCAAGCCTCCTCCCCACCTGGGGTGCTGGTCCCACTGGCCCCAGGAAGGGATGTCCTTCCAGCCCTCAAGAGTGAGCCTCACCAGCATGGCTTCCTGCTGGCCTTGGGAATGGTAAAGGGTCTCCATGGAGAAGGGAGTGGGTGACACAGCTGAGCACTGAGAGAAAAGTCAAGAGAAGTCCAAAGTGGACCCTGAGTGGTTAGGTCTCAGGCAGATGTGGAGCGTCAGAAGCAAGGGTGGTAAGAAGGATGAGGCTGGAAAGGTTGTGTTACGAAATCAAGCCTGGGTCCATTCGCTTGCATGCAGTGAAGACAGTCTACTGACACTGGGTTTGTAGTGAAGGAAAGTACAGTGTTTATTTGCAGGCATCAAGGAAAAGACCTGAACTTCCTGATGGCTTTCAGAGAAGGGGTTTAAAGGCAGTGGGAGGAGGGGCTGCAGGGGCTGTGATCAGCTCATGTATAGTTCTGACTGGTTGGCATCAGTGTTAAGTTTCAAACATCACCAACCTTCTGGCTTCAACCAGTCTAGAGTCTGTGTTCTTGCCATCAGAGATTTTCATCTGGTGGGGATCTGATTTCTGTGAAAATCACTTAGGAATGTGTGTTGGTCCTTTATTCGTGTATTTCAAAGAACTGTGAGTTTGGTAATTCTGCTGTGTGGCTGGTTAGTGTCTAAATGGGCTTCCTTGGTGGCTCAGCTGGTTAAGAATCTACCTGCAATGCAAGAGACCCCAGTTCAATTCCTGGGTGGGGAAGATCCCTTGGAGAAGGGATAGGCTACCCACTCCAGTATTCTTGAACTTCCCTTGTGGCTCAGCTGGTAAAGAAACTGCTTGCAATGCGGGGAGACCTGGGTTCACATTCAATCCCTGGTTTGGGAAGATCCCCTGGAGAAGGCAAAGGCTATCCACTCCAGTATTCTGGACTGTATAGTCCACAGGGTCACAAAGAGTCGGACACGACTTTCACTTTCACTTTTTCATTGTCTAAATTGTTGCCAGTTCCTCAGCCTGACAGCTATTCTTTATTTCTACATCTTCACATTCCTAATCAGTAGCTCCTGATCAACTTTTGAGACTCAAGGGAGGCTTAGGAGACTAAAGCAAATGTCTTTTCCTTCAAAGGACTGGAACCCAGGGACTTGTACGTGGTGTAGTTTGTCTGGGGGCTGCACGAGCACTTCAAATTCAGATAGAGTAGGTTTGTCCAATCCTTGGGTTCCAGGTAGAATAAACCTTCTCAGATCTGTCTCCCCCCCAGCCTCCAGGTTGGTGTGAAATTCTATCTTCGTCACACATCGAGGAATTTGGGTTTACGTGCATGTGCTCACGGATGACCATGTGACAGCACTTGTCGTGTCTGTGTTAGTTTCCAGCACAGCTCTGTGGGAACGAGGCACTGGGACCTGCTGGAGGACAAAACAAAACAGAGCTCACAGATGCTCACCACACTGCCTGCGCCTGGGACTGATTCCTGGCCAGGCTCGCTTCTTTCCATCAGGGCTCAGGGCATCACCCCGAGCAGCAAAGACAACCTTTCCCTCGCTCCGTGAGAAGAATTTGTTTATTGCTCCATTAGACAAATTTGTGTGGAGCGTACAAATTAGGAAAACACAGAAAAGTAGAGAAAGCAAACACTGCTAATCATAGTTAACTTTATATTAATCCTTGCCTTAAAAAAAGAAGCCTGGGGACTTCGTGGGTGGTTCAGTGGTAGAGAAGCCACCTGCGAATGCAGGAGACACGAGTGCGATCCCTGGTCTGGGAGGATTCCCACATGCCTCGGGGCAACGAAGCCCCAATGCCACAACTACTGAGCCTGTGCTCGCAACAAGGGAACCCACAGCAATCAGGAGCCCCCGCATGGCTGGAGAAAAAGCCTGTGCAGCAGGGAAGATGCAGCACCTCCGAAAATTAATAAAACTATACATGTGTGTGTATATATATGTTCTGTGTTTATAAAGAAGCCGGAAGCAATAACGGGAAGGCAACACCACAGTATGAAAGCATGGCAACGATGACTGTACTCATCATTTCCTGACTGCATAATTGTCCATAGAATTGGTGAATCATAGTTTATAAAGCATCTACCCTACTGTTGTATATTTAAATTACCTCTGGGTTTTCCATTATTAAAAAATTGTATTTAGCAATTACGCAGCTCTGTGCAGCCTGCCCTGGATGACATTCTCAGAATCTCAGGATAGATTCTCAGAAAATGTCATGATTGGATTAAAAAAAAAAAGTATACATGCTTTTAAACTTCTTGATGCTCAGTGCCAAGAGAAGTGGCAGTTTACAGAGAGCTGCTGGCCAATTTGCAAGGTGGACTCTGCCCTGGGGTGGTCGTGGGGACGTCTGTGCAGGGCCTGGTGGGGTTTTAGGCTGGGGGAGAGGAAGCGGGTAGGTGAAGGTCACAGAGACACCTGGGCAGAGCCCTCGAGGGCCAGGTCCTCCAGCCCGGAAGCTGAGCATCGTGGAAGCGTGTGGATGAGTCCTCAGACCTCTGTGCAGAGCTGAGTGAGTGAAGTGCATGTCCTGGAAACACGTGGGAGGGAGACGCAGTGGGCGCTGGTGGTCAGGGGCCACTGGTCCCCCCCTCTGCATCACTATTTCCACAACACAATGGAGCAGGTCCCCAAATGTTCCACCACCATCGGCAGGAGCCTGGACCTCCATTGTTAACATCCAATCAAACAATTAGGGAGAGTTGATTGGGAACATTTTCTTCATCTAGAAAATTACAATATGACTATTTTCCTTCAAATGAGGGTGGCATGGAGGGCACTTTTGATTTGAGGTTTAATTCTTGTTCCTGAAAATATGGAACACTTTCACGCTGGCAGTGAAAAATCAAACCTCAAACGGCAGGGTTTTAGGCTTTATGAAATGTTTTATGGGCTGTGTCTGTGAGTGCTTGGTTTATCAGTCCTGTCCAACTCTTTTCAGCTCCACGGAATGTAGCCTGCAAGGCTCCTCTGGCCACGGGGCTTCTCCAGGAAAGAATACTGGAGTGGGTTGCCATGCCCTCCTCCAGGGGGTCTTTCTGAGCCGGGATCACAGCCGGTCTCCTGTATCTCCTCCACTGCAGGCAGATTCTTTACATTCGGAGCCATCAGGGAAGCCCTGTTACGGGCTGGAGGCACAGAAATATGTTACTGGGGGAGATCAGAGTCTTCAGGAGAGTAGAAGAAGAGGGCTGGTTTTTATGGATGGCTTAAGTCTGTAGCCTCTAAGAGATTTAAGGGAGGAGTGTGTGGGTTTGGGAGGTAACTGGGGTTAGATGAGGTCATGCAGGTGAGTCCCCTGTGATTGGATTAGTGCCCTCAGAGGAAGGGGAAACAGAAAGTGTCTCGCCCTTTCCCCCGTCCCCTTCGCTTTCTCTCTCTCCCCCTTTCTCTCTCTCTCCCTCCCTCTCTCCCTCTCCCTCTCTCTTGTCTCTCTCTGTCTCTCCCTCTGTGTGTGTGTCTCTCTCTCTCTGTCTCTCTCTCTCCTTTCCTCTCCTTCTCTCCACCCCTCTCTCTCTGTCTCTCTCTTCCTCTCTGTGTCTCTCTCCCTCTGTCTTTCTCTCTCCCTCTCTCTGTGTCTGTGTCTCTCTCTCCCCGCTCTCTCCCTCTCTGTCTCTTTCTCTCCTTCTCTCTGTCTCTGTCTTGATGCTCTCTCTGTTTCTCTACGTGTTGCACCAGGAAAGGCCACGTGAGGAGGCCGTTTCCATGCCAGGAAGACAGTGATCTGCTGGCGCCTTGGTCTAGAACTTTCAGCCTCCAGAATGCTGAGACAGTAACTGTCTGTCGTTTAAGCCCCCATCTGTCTGTGGTCTTTGCTGTGGCAGCCGAACCCCGGGCAGGACTCCCGCCCTCCCCTCTTGCGGTGCCGTCCGTCCCGCTGCAGTCCTGGCCGGCAGCTTCCTCCCCCGAGTCCTGGGCACCACCTGCCCCTGCACCTCAGGCCCCCTGCCCCGCGGGAGCGTCCTGGGGAGGGCCAAGCCTTTCCCATAGTGTGGGGGCAGAGCCTGCTCACACCCGGCTCCCCGGGCTGACTTTGGTGTTTATTCCTGCGTCTCTCCTGGTGCTCAGGGCATCCTGATGAGTGCTGAGTGGGCTTCTCTGTCGGTGGAGGCCGGCCTCCCGCCTCCTGCAGAACTGGCTGCTCTGTGCTTGTCTGCCAGACCCCACTCCACCTGAGTCTGACGTGTGACTTTGTGTGTGTGTCTGCTGGCATGTTGTTTGCTGTATGTTTTGTGTGTATGTTGCAGTGTGTTTTGTGTGTGCTCTGTATGTTGTGTGTGTTTGCTGTATGTTGTGTGTGTATGTTAGCTGTGTGTTGTGTGTGTTTGCTGTATGTCCTGTGGTGTGTTCGCTGTGTTGTGTGTGTGTGTGTTTG
>SJYQ01000097.1:473442-531185 GCA_006410935.1 Redunca redunca | reverse complement strand
TTTTGTATGTTTTGTGTGTGTGCTTGCTGTGTGTTGTATGTGTTTGCTGTGTGTTGTGTGTGTTTGCTGTGTTCTGTGTGTGTTTGCTGTGTGTTGTGTGTGTGTCTCCTGTTCTGTCCGGCTCTGCAGTTTCACAGCCCACACTCAGACCTGGCCCGTCTCTCACTGGGTTGTGTCCTTGAGTTAGCCCACATTCTCTGAGGTCAGGATGTTCACCGAAGTGACCCCTCTAGGAGCCACTTTTCGCGACCCACTCTGCGCGACCTGTGCGCGGCCCCCTGGTGGCCAAGGAGAGCCCTGTCAGGCCACGGCCCGAGACCAGCATCTCTCAGATACACTGACCCCACGTGCCCCAGCCACAAGACCCCTCCAAGGCTTTTTCTCCCCCCATAACCTGGAATTTCTTATTCTTTTTTAAAAATCACTTTTATTGAGTCATCATATATATGAAATAAAGTTCCTTAACCTTACTGTCCAATCGGAATGTGTATGATTGTGTAACCACCACACCAGTCATCACAGGGAACACCCCCTTTGCTCCACAAATGCCCTTCCTCGTGCAGACAGCTCTGCCCCAGCATGGGCCCTGCGAACACTGATGTGTCTTCTGTCACGACAGTTAAAACCTGTTGTAAAATTTTACAGCAATGATATCCTCTCTGCAATGCAGTCCTATTTAATGGCTGAGTAGTGTCCATGGTGCGAACATAACAACCTTATTCATTTATCAGTTCACGAACACTTGAATTTTCCTGAGATTTGGTGATAATGATGAAAGCTGAGATAAATATTCACATACAAGTCTGTAAGCACTTCCCCTGAAAGCATCAAGAAGTGTGATTGCTGGACTGTTCGGTCAGTGTTTGTTTTGCTTTATACAAAATTGCCGGAGCATTCCCAAGTAGATGTATGATTCTGTGATCTCACCAGTAGTGTGTGAGTGTTCCAGTTTCTGCACATCCATTTCTTCTTGACTTGATACATTTCACTTGATACATTATTTTTTGCAGCCAAAGATGGAGAAACTCTATACAGTCAGTAAAAACAATACCTGGAGCTGACTGTGGCTCAGATCATGAACTCCGTATGGCAAAATTTAGGCCCAAAGTGAAGAAAGTAGGGAAAACCACTGGGCTACTCAGCTATGACCTAAATCAAACCCCTTATGATTATACAGTGGAGGTGATGAATAGGTTCAAGGGATTAGATCTGATGGAGTGCCTGAAGAACTATGGGTGGCAGTTTGTAATACTGTACAGGAGGCAGTGATCAAAACCATTCCAAGGAAAAACAAATGCAAGAAGGCAAAATGGTTGTCTGAGAAGCCTTTACAAATAGCTGAGGAAAAAAGAGAAGTGAAAGGCAAGGGAGAAAGGGAAAGATATACCCAACTGAATGCAGAGTTCCAGAGAATAAAAAGGAAAGACAAGAAAGCCTTCTTAAATGGAAAATGCAGAGAACTAGAGGAAAACAATAGAATGGGAAAGACTAGAGATCTCTCCAAGAAAACTGGAGATATCAAGGGAACATTTCATGCAAGGATGGGTACAATACAGGACAGAAACTGTGTGGACCTAACAGAAGCAGAAGAGATTAAGAAGAGACAGCATGAATGCACAGAAGAATTATACAGAAAAGGTCTTAATGACGCAGATAACCATGATGGTGTGATCATTCACCTGGAGCCAGATATCCTTTAGTGTGGAGTGAAGTGGGCCTTAGGAAGCATCACTATGAACAAAGCTGGTGGAGGTGATGGATTTCCAGCTGAACTATTTCAAATTCTAAAAGATGATGCTGTTAAACTGCTGTGCTCAATATGCCAGCAAATTTGGAAAACTCAGCAATGGCTATAGGACTGGAAAAGATCAGTCTTCATTCCAACTCCAAAGAAGGGCAATGCCAAAGAATGTTCAAAGTATCATACAATTGCACTCATTTCACATGCTAGGAAGGTAAAACTCAAAATCCTTCAACATAGGCTTGAGCAGTACATGAACTTTCAGATGTACAAGCTGGATTTAGAAAAGGCAGAGGAACAGAGATCAAATTGCCAACATCTGTCGGATCATAGAGAAAGCAAACCAATTCCAGAAAAACATCTACTTCTGCTTCATTGACTATGCTAGAGCCTTTGATTGTGTGTATCACAACAAACTATGGGAAATTCTTAAAAAGATGGGAACACCAGACCAACTCACCTGTCTGCTGAGAAATCTGTGTGCAGGTCAAGAAGTAACAGTTAGAACCTTATATGAAGCAATGGACTGGTTCAAAATTAGGTAATGAGTACACCAAGGCTGTATATTGTCACCCTGCTTATTTTGACTTATATTCAGAGTACATCATGTGAATTGCAAGCCTGGGTGACTCACAAAGTGGAATCAAGATTGCCAGGAGAAATATCAACAGTCTCAGATATGCAGATGATATCACTCTAGTGGCAAAAAGCAAAGTGCCTTTTGATGTGGGTAAAATAGAAGAGTGAAAAAGCTGACTTAAAACTCAACATTAAAAAAATTAACAAAAAACACTGAGGTCCTGGCATCCAGTCCCATCACTTCCTGGCAAATAGATGGGGAAAAGTGGAAGCAGTGACAGATTTTATTTCCTTGGCCTCCAAAATCACTTTGGATGGTTACCACAGCCATGAAATTAAAGGACTCTTGATCCTTGAAAGAAAAGCTGGACAGCATATTAAAAAGCAGAGACATCACTTTGGGGATGAAAGTGTATCTAGTCAAAGTTATGGCTTTTCCAGGAGTCATGTACAGATGTGAGAGTTGAACCATAAATTAGGCTGAATGCCAAAAAATTGATGCTTTCGACTGTGGTGCTGGAAAAGACTCCTGGGAGTCCCTTGGACTGCAAGAAGATCAAACCAGCCCATCCTAAAGGAAATTAACCCTGAATATTCATTGGAAGAACTGACGCTGAAGCTGAAGTTCCAATACCTTGGCCATGTGATGTGAAGAGCCTGCTCATCGGAAAAGACCCTGATGCTGGGAGAGGTTGAAGGCAGAAGAAGAAGGGGATGACAGAGGATGAGATGGTTGGATGGCATCACTGACTCAATGGACATGAGTTTGAGAAAACTCCAGGAGATAGTGAAGGACAGGGGAGTCTGGCATGCTGCAATCCATGGGGTCACAGAGAGCTGGACATGACTTAGCAATTGAAAAACAGCAACAGTAACTAAACTGAAGATTTTGTTTGCATTTAGCTGTTTTTTTTACACACTCATTGTGAATGGCATCAGATTTTATGAAATGTTGTCACATGTGTAGCCTACTGTCTGCACCATCTCATTCTGGGTTCTCTTTAGTTTCTTCTCCTGTGCTATGAAATGAAAACTGCTTCAGGTTGTAACCCAGGATAATTATCAGGTTCATCTTAATTTTTTCCTTCTTTCAGGAATCACACTACTGTGCTGTCAAAGTCCAGCGTCTGAAGATTATTATTTCATATGTATTTGTCCAATTGTCTAGTTAATTTTTAGCGGCAAGATAAATCAGAAACCTGTTATACACATGATTGGAAGTGTGGGTATTTGTGCTGGGAAAATTTTAATCACTCGCTTCACTTTCTCAGGGAACAAGTTGTGGAGTTGACGAGCTGTCACCCTGGTCTGTCTCTTGAGTGGGAGAGTCCCAGCTTCAATTTCCTCTTCCTCGCAGGAGCCCATGTTTATGGGACTATTACTTTCTTAAAAGACTTGCTGTTGTCTCGTCACTTCCTGTGTCAATGTCTTTCCTCAAATGAGAACTGATTATTCTTTGCAGGTTGTCCTTTGTTTCTGTTCAATTTCTGCTTTCTGCTGACTCTCGGTTAATTCCATATTTATATCAAATTCTTATTTTCAAAACTGTCAGTGTTAACACAAATCCCAGACTTGGTAGCTTTGTTATGTCAACTATTTCTGCACCAGGCACTTACAAAAATCAAAGCCTTAGAGAACATCAGAATTGATGAGAGTAAGTGTTATGAATGACCGTCATTCGGTTTTGGAGACAATAAAGTAAGCATTAAAGTTTATCAATTACACAAAATTGTTTCCTGAAGGATAGCAAATGTCAAGGCAAACTACCCTCTGTGGTGAGATTGTCAGGGCTGAGGGAGGGTCAGAAGGGAGCAAAAGTCAGCATGCTTCCCTCGTGTTTAGCTAAAGTTGCTGATGAACAGAATGGGCAAAATCGTAGAGATACATTTATTGTTTTTAGTTCTCCGTCTCTGTGGTTTTGAGAAACATTTTTCCTTCCTGTTTACTTACCCATCATTTGAGGATGAGAACTCAGGGCGTATCTATGGATACTGTCTGTGCAATCGCTCAGTCACGTCCAAGTCTTTGCGACCCCCTGGACTGTAGCCCACCAGGCTTCTCTGCCCATGGGATTTTTCCCAGCAAGAATACTGGAGTGGGTTGCCACTTCCTCCCCCAGGGCATCTTCTTGACCCAGGGATGAAACCTGTGTCTCCTGCATCGGCAGGCCGGTTCTTAGCCACAGAGTCACCGGGGAGGCCCATCTGCAGATACTACTGCAGTGAATATTAAAGTCATTTGAAAAATATATTGGAATAAAAACGTCCCTACAGTCAAGGAAGGTAGTATAAACACCACCTAAAATCACATGGCCACAATAACCGTGCCAGGAACGCCTGGACGGATGTCTCATTGAGTAATGAAACCACGGCTAAGTTAACAGCACTCGACCATCACTGTGCAGCGCCCCCTTGTGAACTTGAGACCATGCAAAACTTCAGCCATATCAGTCTCTAACTGAAGACAGTAACAAAGTCATCCTTCAGCCCCGCATGACACAACTATTCTATGTACAACCAAAACAGGCCAGCCCTTCCTTCTGAACGGGGTGCAGAGTCAACCCTTAGGTGGTGCCCCCTCTTATTCCTCAATATCCTATAGGATAAACACTACGGTGTACAGTTCACTACTATGAATACACCATGTGTGAGATGATAAGAGGTCGATAGAAGAAAGCAAAGCACCTATTTGGGTAGCATATATACAAACATAACAAAATGATGAAGTTCTTACAGCTATTACAATCTTTATACCTACAACTGGTCACAAGGCTGTCAGTTGAGTTCAGTCTTGGTCGTGTCCGACTCTTTGTGACCGCATGAACTGCAGCAGCCAGGCCTCCCTGTCCATTACCAACTCCCGGAGTTCACTCAAACTCATGTCCATCGAGTGTAGTTGGTATTTGTAACTAACTCATCCACTCTCGGGCTTCCTTTGTGGCTCAGATGGTTAAGAATCTGCCTGCAATGCGGGAGACCTGGGTTTGATCCCTGGGTTGGGAAGATCCCCTGGAGAAATGGAAAGGCTACCTACTCTACTATCCTGGCCTAGAGAATTCCATGGACTGTACAGACCATGGAGTCACAAAGAGTTAGACACAACTGAGCAGCTTCCGCTTCACTTCGTTCACTCTTAGCTCCAATTCCCTTTGCCTTCAGTGATCATTCCAGCCAGTCATGGTCTAGCCTGGTGAAGCGTTCCAGACCTTCATCCCCAAAGCCTCTGGGCTATCAGCCGTCTGTATAGGACTGGCTTCTGGTGGTTTTCCACTGCCTTCAACTAGGGAACATGATGGTAATAAGAGGCACAAAGGGATATTCTTCCAGATGTCTTCTTCACCTCTGTTGTGTAACTGCTACCAAAGCTCCCTTTGAAGGTCAAGGTGATTCACCCCATCAGTATGAGTTAGCCACTCAGTCATGTCCCACTCTTTGTGACCCCATGGACTGTGGCTCACCAGGCTCATCTATCCATGGGGTTCTCCAGACAAGAATACTGGAGTGAGTTGCCACGCCCTCCTCCAGGGGATCTTCCGGACCTAGGAATGGAGCCTGGGTCTTGTGCACAGCAGGCAGATTCTTTACCATCTGAGGCACCAGGGAAGGAGTTCAAAGTGGCTGGATGTAACGTCAGCTTTTAGTTCAATGGGATCATTGTCCCCATGTCCCCACCACTGATGCAAGCAATTGTTAATTTGGCATAAAGACCTCTAGATGAACAGAGGGCAAGTTCATAAGGATGGGGACAACAATTTTGCTAGCGGATCGTTGTTAATAAAAACTAGACTCACTCTTATTCCCATGTCTTTATTCCAGGACATATGAACCCAGCTCTGGAAGAAATAGCACCATATATGAAAAGTGACTCAACATAGTAAGACTTCTGGAGAACACTGGGCCACCCTGCAGGGTTTTGCCGTCTGGCTTGTGGTGCAAATGCATCTTCAGAATGCCTTTCCATCATCTGTCAAGTCAGCTGCTGCTTCAGGAAGGGAAACACGGTAAGAGTAGTGAATTTTCTCTGAAGGGAGTCCCTTGACCAGAAGCAGTGCTGTGTGGAATGACATGTCAGGGGATAAGGAAGAAGCACTGTGTGTGAAGAAGGAGCATCTGTGTCTAGATCCAGTGTTTGTTCTACTTATGACAAAGCTCTGCCTCTTCTAGAATGGAAGTGGCCCAGTGCAGTCACCCTTCCAGCAGGCAGCTGGCTGATCACCCCGGGAAATGGTGCCGAATTAGCGGCTCAGTGGTCTCTCTGCTGGCAGACTGGACACACAGTGACTGATTATTAATCACATCTACAAAACACCTTTGCAGAAACACTTGACTAAGTAACTGAGCACTGTCACCTAACCAAGGCGACGTGTCAAAAGGCCATCACAACCTGGGTCCAGATTCTTGGCTCTCACTCATGTCCACTAAGTAAAGATGATCTTTCATGCTTATCCTAAAATTCTTCAGTTTTGAGAATGCTCTCTGCTAGTCTTCATGTAGATATCCTGGTAGAAATCTGAGGCAGGAGTTTGAGATCTGCAAATATAGAAAGGATATGGGACAAAAAGGACCTTTCTGATTAAAATAAACATTGTATGCTCAGTTTATCTGGTAGATTTTAATGGTTTTAAAACTTGTTTGTGTGTGTGTGTGTGTGTGTGTGTGTGTGTGTGTGTGACTGTCGGGAGTGGGACAAGACTGACCTGCCAACAG
This sequence comes from Redunca redunca, assembly GCA_006410935.1. Taxonomy (NCBI): domain Eukaryota; kingdom Metazoa; phylum Chordata; class Mammalia; order Artiodactyla; family Bovidae; genus Redunca; species Redunca redunca. The sequence goes on along the minus strand of SJYQ01000097.1, from coordinate 524,159 downwards.
TATGTACTGCTCTTTGGATCTTTTGGACAGTGTTCAAGGACCTCAGGATGGAAGAAATGAAGGATGACGTGTGGGCCAGGCAGGATCCATTAAGCCCTGTAGCTTCAGCGCAATAAAGTGTGTGGTTGGCACAAGACAAGGAACATTATACACCAGAGACACAGAATGAGCAGAGGGCCCAGTGCCCAGTGCACAGTTCCTTCAAATTAAAATACTCAATACAGTTGAGAGCATGGACCAACTTGAGCTCATGATTTCTGAGGCTGCTTTCTGCTTTGTTCTCTTCTGCTTAACTGGACTGGGGGTGGTGCTTCAAGAGATGAGAGAAGGTTCAGGTTTTCTAAAGCTTTTGTCTTTTTGAGGATCTAACCCCAAATCTCCAAGCTCTGCAGGTTGAATTCCAACATTACTTCCTCTATAAAATCATCTGTAACCACTCACCCTCATTTTCCTCCTCCTTTAAATTGTTGGGTCAACAAAACAGGGAGTATTCTTTTCTTCCTGCTGGTTCTGTTATCAGTCTGAAAGCACAACATGGAGTTTTGAATGTTTATCAGAGTTCCTGATAGGTATTTGTTGGGAGGTTGATTGTCAAAAACAAGGCGGTGAGAGGGAGCTTTTGTTCTTCAGGGAAAAATTAAAGGATGGGCTGATAATGCACCCTGTGTCAGCTGGGTGTTCATGCAGGCCATTTGAGAAGTCTGTTCTTAGTGAAGCAGGCACTGACTCACCACTGGAATCACCAAAGGGAGTTCAAGATTTGGATGTTTAAAGTGAGTGTTCATCTGCGTCTGGGAACACAGTAAAGTAACTTAACATGGAAAAGCTTCACCATCTGGAAATACTGGTTACAATGGACCACATATTTTCTAGAAATACAGGGGCTTGAGCCATTCAATAAGCAAGTTACTGAGCACCAGCTGGGGAATGGAGTGGCAAACCCATTGCAGTTCTGTCTGAAGAAACATATGGAATAACACCTCACTCTGGTCTGAATGGCCATCATAAAAAGCCTATAAGTAATAAACACAAGAGAGGATGTAGAGAAAAGGGAACCCTCCTACACTGGCAGGAATGTAAGCTGGTGGAGCCGTTATGGAGAACAGTACGGAGGTTCCTCAAAAAAAGTAAAAATACAGTTGCCATATGATCCAGAAATGGTACTCCTGGGCACATATCCAGAGAAAACTATAGTTAAAAATGACACATGCAGCCCTATGTTCAGGACTGCTTGCAACAGTCATAGGACTGTTCAGCACTATGTAGCAGGACTGTTTGCAATAGCCAAGACATGGAAGGAACCGAAATGTCCATCGACAGAAGAATAGATAAAGATGTGGTGTGTATGAACACAATGGAATATTACTCAGCTACAGTGAAGAATGAAATAATGCCTTTTGCAGTCACATGGATGGACCTAGAGATTAGCATGCTAAATCAGACAGAGAAAGCCATATGTCATATTTCACTTATATATGGAATCTAACAATTGATACAAACTTATTTCCAAAACAGAAACAGACTCACAAAAAACAAACTTATGGTTACCAAAGGGGAAGAGGGGGACAGATTAGGAGTTTGGGATTAACATTTACACACTGCTACATGTGAAATAGACAATTAACAAGGACCTACTGTGTAGCACAGGGAACTCTACCCAATATTCTACAATAACTTTCTGGGAAAAGAATCTGGAAAAGAATAGATACAGGGATATGTATAACTGAGAAACTTTGCTCTATGCCTGAAACTGACACACTATTGTAAATCAACTATACACCTATATAAAAAATTAAATTGAAAAAAATTCAGTTCCAATTAAAGGAGATTTTACTGTGTAAGCCTGAGGTATCGTCCTTCAGAATGTCACACAAACAGTGGTACAGTGAAACAGTGACGAATAGGCAGTGATTTCCCCATCATAACCAGAATACGTTGGTCTAGGAGTCAAATGATGTACATTAGGGTGGGTCCTGACACACTCGCATCTGAAGACCCATTTTCAGTCAGTTTTTATTTCTTGCTCCACTATGAACTTGGCTGAATTAGAGGCTGTAGAAAGTAAGAAATGTTTCAACAAAATACAAAGTAGTTGTTCTTTTCATTGTGGGGCTGAGATTGATCCCTGGCAATACTAGCATCTTTGTGTCATTGGGCAAATGGAACAGAAGGGAGTTCACATGTGTTTGGGTGATTTGATTCTGATTATGAAGTGAAAGGGGCTGCCACTAAGCCCTGGTGGGCGGGGAAGGACAAAGAGGCAACTCACTCTTGTGGGAAATGACATGGAATCCTGGTCAGCAGTGCAAATGGCAGTGAAGTTCCAAGTCTGTTGAATCTGAAAGGAACTCACTGTTGCCTTCTCTTTCATTCTCCCTTGAGCCCGGAATGTCTGACCACCTGTCATGCAGAGACTCAGGGCCCTGTGCAGGAACTGAAAGCAAGAAGGTCGTAAAGACCGCTTCAGTTCTTGCTTGGATCTTGGAGAGACAGGGCTTCATCAGAAGCGCCCCCCCCCATCCACACAGGAAGGCAGCCAAGGCTGCTCTGCACCCCAGTGAGTCCTCACAGCTCACACCTCTAGGACTGTAACAGCTCTCGAAGTTTTCTGAATTTATGGGATAGTCTTGCCATGTAATAGATTACATTTCATTTGTATTTCAACAGAAGCCGTTTGCCCATTTTCCCTCTAGTGTGTAGATTTATTTTGGTTCAGGGAGGGAGACCGCAGTGGCAGAATGAGAAGTTCACAGTGACACTTTCCAGGATCAAGGCAATCTGACAACTGGACCCTTTGAACTCTTTCTGGAGGACTTGTAAGTCACCAGGTGCTGTGCTGAGTACTAGAGACTGGAACACGGGTCAGGTGCCCCTGGTGACTAGCTCTGCAGTTTATTTTGTTTTGTCATTTTAATTCAACTTCAGTTTTTATTTAAAACTTTTACTTTACTGTTTATTAACCAGTCAATCCTAAAGAAATCAACCCTGAATATTCACTGGAAAGACTAATACTGAAGCTGAAGCTCCAATACTTTGGCCACCTGATGCGAAGAGCTGACTCACTGGAAAAGATCTTGATGCTGGGAAAGATTGAAGGCAGGAGGAAAAGGGGACAGCAGAGGATGAGATGGTTGGATGGCATCACTGACTCAATGGACATGAGTTTGAGCAAACTCCAGGAGACAGTGAAGGACAGGGAAGCCTGGTGTGCTGCAGTCCATGGGGTTGCAAAGAGTTGGATGTGACTGAGCGACTAAATAACAACATTTTTTCTGTTTGTATCATTTATTTTATTTTATTACCTTATTTTATTATTTATTGTTAATTTTTATTATTTATTTATTTAAAGCATTGTATTTTAGATGTGCTTTCAATGTGTGTGTTTTGAGATACTCTGGTGCGTTGTACATATTTTTATCCCAAGTTGCGACTTTTCTTTCATGGCTGTGCCAAGAGTAGTGAAATCCGTATTGATGCAAACAGGAAAAGGTGGTAAAACAGCATATGGGTTTGAGAATCCGAGAGCCACGTTGGAATGTAGTTCTCTGATTCATTGGCTGTGGGAGAGCTCTGGCTCTCTCATTTGTAAATGTGGCAAATGCTATTTACATCATGAGATCCTTGGAAAGACTGATGGAGAACTCATATGAAAATACCTAGTCTAAGAAGGCAATCAGTAAGTCTTCATTCCTCAACCCAAGACTTGTATGTCTTTCATGGGATTGTGATAAATTTACCTGGGCTGAAAAATTTTAACTACTCAGGAAATGTTTCTATAAATAAGACAGAAGAGAAAAGCGTGTCTATTTAAAGGTTTCACAACTTACTCTGAGTCCCTTTACTTCAAGGAGATCAAATTAGTCAACCCTGAATATTCATTGGAAGGACTGATGCCGAAGCTGAAGCTCCGACACTTTGGCCACCTGATGCGAAAAGCCAACCCATTGAAAGAGACCCTGACGCTGGGAAAGACTGAGGGCAGGAGGAGAAGGGGGCGACAGAGGATGCGATGGTTAGGTAGCATCACTGACTCAATAGACGTGAATTTTAGCAAACTCCAGGAGACAGTGAAAGATAGAGGAGCCTGGTGTGCTGCAGTCCATGGGGTTGCAAAGAGTTGAACACTACCTAGTGGCTGAACAGCTATAACTTACTTCGCTGTTCTAAGGAAGAAGACTTCTCTAGAACAGTGATCATTTACCTCCAATCGCTCTTCCAGTCATACTGAACCCTCGAATAAAGTTTCCATAGTTAATGCACTGAATCTGATCACAGTGATGCCTCTGTGTACAAGAAATCATCAAGAAGTGAACACAGACACAGTGGAGACTTTGGTAAATGTGGTGCTGAATCTCAGAAATAAAAGTCAAAACACCATTACATCATCACACTTTTCCTAGCAAAAGGACTCAGAGAAGTAAGAGCTCAAAATGTTCCAAGGAATGGAAGGAGACTGTCTTCCCCCTTGAGAGGACACACAGGATGTGAAGAGAGGGAGGTTACAATGTTCCTTCTCCCTCTTCTTGGCCTCTTGGATGCTTCCAGTTTTCAGATTTGTCAGCCTGTGGATAGGTCAGTAGGAAGATCAGTTCTGGTCTGTGCCCTTGGCTTCAGTCCAGGCAGCAAAGAGGTTGTTATAACCCTTGCTTCAATGCCAGTGCCAAGGTTTTTTTGCTCCTAACTACCTTGCCATCAGTGTAGCTACTATCATATTTCCCATTTGGCTCAGCTGTTTGTATTTATATTTTAGCAGCCAGAGCTCTGGAGCAGGGGTGGGGGCGGGGGAAGAAGAGGCTGGTAAATGGGAGGATTTGGGATCCAAAACCAATGCTACCTTCAGCATCCCAGAGTATGAAACTGGAAGGAATTGAGGGTCATTATATTGATGAGAAAAACAAAGATCAGCTGGATGAAGTAAATTACCCAAGGTCACAGCATGTCAGAGCAAGAGAGACAAGTACCACTCAGGATGGAGCCGTTTAATGGTCTTTGCTCTCTCCATGCTGCCTGGGATTCTGAACCATATGCTGTTTAAATATATCTGCTCTGCTCTTGAGGTGAAAATTTTCCAGACTTTCCAACCCTTTATTCATCTTTCTTTCCTGTGTTTCAAGTTCAAGTTCAGTTGCTCAGTCGTGTCTGACTCTGCGACCCCATGGATCAAAGCACGCCAGGCCTCCCTGTCCGTCACCAACTCCTGGAGTTCACTCAGACTCACATCCATCGAGTCAGTGATGCCATCCAGCCATCTCATCCTCTGTCGTCCCCTTCTCCTCCTGCCCCCAATCCCTCCCAGCATCAGAGTCTTTTCCAATGAGTCAACTCTTCACATGAGGTGGCCAAAGTACTGGAGTTTCAGCTTTAGCATCATTCCTTCCAAAGAAATCCCCAAAAGGGGTCCTGCTCCCACTTGCTAATGGTCCTTAATATTGCATCATCACAGGAGCTCTGTCTTGGATGCCCTTCTGCCTAGTGAGAGGGTTAGAGGATGAGTCCTCTTCAACCTGAAGGATGCTCTTCCACCGAGATCTTCGAAGGACAGACTAGACTTTGTGGTTATTGATTAGCATTGAGCTTAATGTCAACCAGATCCCACATGTCTACATTATGCCTTTAAAGTCCCAGAGAGCCCATGTGGTCATGGTGTATGATCTTTTTAATGTGTTGTTGGATTCTGATTGCTAGAATTTTGTTGAGGATTTTTGCATCTATGTTCATCAGTGATATTGGCCTGTAGTTTTCTTTTTTTGTAGCATCTTTGTCAGGTTTTGGTATTAGGGTGATGGTGGCCTCATAGAATGAGTTTGGAAGTTTACTGTCCTCTGCAATTTTCTGGAAGAGTTTGAGTAGGATAGGTGTTAGCTCTTCTCAAAATTCATCTGTGAAGCCGTCTGGACCTGGGCTTTTGTTTGCTGGAAGATTTCTGATTACAGTTTCAATTTCCATGCTTGTGATGGGTCTGTTAAGGTTTTCTATTTCTTTCTGGTTCAGTTTTGGAAAGTTGTACTTTTCTAAGAATTTGTCCATTTCTTCCACATTGTCCATTTTATTGGCATATAATTGCTGATAGTAGTCTCTTATGATCCTTTAAAACACTGATGAAAGAAATCAAAGAGGACACTAATAGATGGAGAAACATACCATGTTCATGGATCGGAAGAATCAATATAGTGAAAATGAGTATACTACCCAGAGCAATCTACAAATTCAGTGCAATCCCTATCAAGCTACCAGCGGTATTTTTCACAGAACTAGAACAAATAATTTCAAGATTTGTATGGAATTACAAAAAAACCTCGAATAGCCAAAGCAATCTTGAGAAGGAAGAATGGAACTGGAGGAATCAACTTGCCTGACTTCAGGCTCTACTACAAAGCCACAGTCATCAAGACAGTATGGCACAAAGACAGAAATATAGATCAAAGGAACAAAATAGAAAGGCCAGAGATAAATCCACACACATATGGACACCTTATCTTTGACAAAGGAGGCAAGAACATACAATGGAGTAAAGACAATCTCTTTAACAAGTGGTGCTGGGAAAACTGGTCAACCACTTGTAAAAGACTGAAACTAGATCACTTTCTAACACCATACACAAAAATAAACTCAAAATGGATTAAAGATCTAAACGCAGGACCAGAAACTATAAAACTCCTAGAGGATAACATAGGCAAAACACTCTCTGGCATAAATCACAGCAGGATCCTCTATGATCCACCCCCCAGAATTCTGGAAATAAAAGCAAAAATAAACAAATGGGATCTAAAATTAAAAGCTTCTGCACAACAAAGGGAAATATAAGGAAGGTGAAAAGACAGCCTTCTGAATGGGAGAAAATAATAGCAAATGAAGCAACTGACAAACAACTAATCTCAAAAATATACAAGCAACTTATGCAGCTCAATTCCAGAAAAATAAATGACCCAATCAAAAAATGGGCCAAAGACCTAAATAGACATTTCTCCAAAGAAGACATACGGATGGCTAACAAACACATGAAAAGATGCTCAACATCACTCATTATCAGAGAAATGCAAATCAAAACCACAATGAGGTACCACTTCACACCAGTCAGAATGGCTGCGATCCAGAAGTCTGCAAGCAATAAATGCTGGAGAGGGTGTGGAGAAAAGGGAACCCTCTTACACTGTTGGTGGGAATGCAAACTAATACAGCCACTATGGAGAACAGTGTGGAGATTCCTTTAAAAATTGCAAATAGAACTGCCTTATGAGCCAGCAATCCCACTGCTGGGCATACACACTGAGGAAACCAGAATAGAAAGAGACACATGTACCCCAATGTTCATCGCAGCACTGTTTATAATAGCCAGGACATGGAAACAACCTAGATGTCCCTCAGCAGATGAATGGATAAGAAAGCTGTGTTACATATACACAATGGAGTATTACTCAGCCATTAAGAAGAATACATTTGAATCAGTTCTAATGAGGTGGATGGAACTGGAGCCTATTATACAGAGTGAAGTAAGCCAGAAGGAAAAACACCAATACAGTATACTAACACATATGTATGGAATTTAGAAAGAGGGTAATGATGACCCTGTATGCGAGACAGCAAAAGAGACACAGATGTGTAGAGCGGACTTTTGGACTCTGAGGGAGATGGAGAGGGTGGGATGATTTGGGAGAATGGCATTGAAACATGTATACTATCATGTAAGAAATGAATTGCCAGTCTATATTCGATGCAGGATACAGGATGCTTGGGGCTGGTGCACGGGGATGACCCAGAGAGATTTATGTGAAGGGAGGTGGGAGGGGGGTTCATGTTTGGGAACTCATGTGCATCCGTGGTGGATTCATGTCAATGTATGGCAAAACCAATACAGTATTGTAAAGTAAAATAAAGTAAAAATAAAAATTAAAACATGAATAAATAAATAAAAATAAATAAAGTCCCAGAGAGGCACCATCAACATCAATGTTGATTCTTTTTGCTTAAGCTTTTTATTTTTTTTAACGTGGATCATTTCCAAATTCCCAGCTGAATTTGCTACACTATCGCATCTGTTCTGTGCCTTGGTTTTCTGGCTGCAAGACATGTGGGATTCCTGCTCCCTAACCAGGGATTGAACCCATAACCCTTGCACTGGAAGGTGAAGCCCCAAGCAGTGGACCACCAGGGAAGTCCCTCAACACTGATTCTTAAAGTGATAATTTCTTGTGATGATGTTAATAAGAATAAACAGTAAGAAAAACCTAACTATTCTTGACTATGCTCCAGGCATTTTAAACATCAGCTTTGCCTATAGGTGTTAACTCATTTAATCTTCACAATAATCTTTTGAGTTTTGTGTGTGTGTGTGTGTGTGTGTGTGTGTGTGTGTGCTCAGTCATGTCTGACTCTTTGTGGCCCCATGGACCATAGCCTGCCAGGCTCCTCTGTCCATGGGATTTCCCAGGCAAGAAAACTGGAGTGGGTTGCCGTTTCCTCCTCCAGGGGATCTTCCTGACCTGGGGACTGAACCTGCATCTCTTGTGTCTCCTGCATTGGCAGGCGGATTCTTCAACACTAGCACCACCTGGGAAGCCCTTGAATTAGTTACTATTATCTCTCCTAATATTTAATAGATGAGAAAACTGAGGCCAGGGAGGGTAAATGTGTTCAAGGTCACACAACCAGTGAGGAGCAAAGTCAAGATTCACACTGAGGGGGTTTGTCTACAGAGTCCACAGCCCTCGGATGTTGTTCACCAAGAACTCAAGGTACATATTGCTCTTTCTGCCCTTCAGGGCTCGGAGTAGTGGAGGGTATACCTTCATTTTATAAATTGTGTGAGAATAAAGTTACTGATCAAGAATCCTGTAATTACCCAAAGAAAAGTTTGCAATAATTGGTAACAGAGAACCACAGTGGACTCCAAGTCCATTCCCTCCAACTGTACGTGGACAAGAAGTTGGAACTCTCTATCTTTTTGGAGGACAGTCCAAAAGAGAGGAAATAGGATGGACAGTGGTCAAAGCAAGGCATTCCTCCTACCTTACCCTATGGAGAGGATCTGTGGAGGAGACCTGCTTGCCTGAGACAATGAAACAGACAAGGTCTGTGTGTAAGGGGCGTTCTGTACAGAAGCACCAACTTAGAACACCATGGCATCCCCTATTTTTGGGGTTTATCCAGCAATGTCAAGTGAGAGCTGATCACATGAGCCAGTCTTTCTTCCTTGCTGCTAAGTCGCTTCAGTCGTGTCCAACTCTGTGCGACCCCATAGACGGCAGCCCACCAGGCTCCCCTGTCCCTGGGATTCTCCAGGCAAGAACACTGGAGTAGGTTGCCATTTCCTTCTCCAATGCATGAAAGTGAAAAGTGAAAGTGTGGTCGCTCAGTCATCTCTGACTCTTTGCGACCCCATGGACTGCAGCCTACCAGGCTCCTCCATCCATGGGATTTTCTAGGCAAGAGTACTGGAGTGGGGTTCCATCACCTTCTCCATCTTTCTTCCTTGGGGACACACAAGTCCGGGATGGAGAGCAGGCAGAAACGTGGAAGGGGAGTGGGGTCTTCCCTTCTCAGAGGACAAGACAGTGAGGCACCCTGCTAGTCTGCTCTCTCTGCCCTAGCCTGACTGTTTTCTCGACTTATGGGGCCCTCGTTGGTCTGTGGAGGAAGACCAAGTATTAGAGATATCCAGCAGGAATCCCTGCATCAGGCTGTTGGATGGCAGTTCAGATGCAGAGTCCAGGAGACTGGTACCCACCCAGCATTGGGCATAGGCTCCACTTTCAGCATCCTCTCCACATGAGGCCCTCAGAGTGGTCCTGAATCAAGGAGGCTAATTTCCTGATTGATCACCAGAAAACTTTTCAATATCTTCTTGTTCAGTAGTTACGGTCTCCATGGAGCCATCTAGCAAAAGCCCTGTTTCTACTGTCATAATAAACAATAATTTACAATTCACTGGAGATCTCCTCCAAATTAGGTATTCTAGTGATTATTGCCAGAATTGGTCACCCTTGAAATAATACGGAGAAAGTAGCCAGTGGTTAGAAAGCATGTTTCCCATTTATAATTTGAATAGCTTATTTGTCTTCCCTAATTACCGCTGGAACTGTCAGTTTTTGGACTCCAGGAGCTATCTGGTTCATAGGGTTAAATAACAATTTGTTTTTTAGACCCTTTATTGGCTTTCTTTGCTTTTTCTTCTTCTTCTTTTTTTTTTTTTTAAAGAATTCTGACAGGGCATAAAATGAATTTGCTAATTAGTTTTCTTTTCCTGACTTGCATCATCTTATTGCTTCGGTTTGTCTCCAATGAGGCCAGCCAAAGTTGTTGAAACCAACCAGAACTATCAAGCCCACACAGCTTCTGAAGACCCAGTATTCAAAAAACAATTAAGACAGTATGCAAATCAAGTGGAGGTTATCCAACTGTTAAGCTTGGCCAGGTGGGCGGCCTGTGTCCCCTGAAGTGCACAAAGATAAGATGGGGATATATTATCTCTATAGATTTCTCCACCCACAAGTCCTAACAACAGGCTCTCCCAATCTTGCCTGGAACACTTGTTTACAAAATGACCTAGATGTTCCAAAGTAGAATCGGGGATGGACTCTAACTCCTATGTATTGCATGTAACAAACAGCACCGTGTGGTTCTTATCATGAGGGAAATTTTGGAAGTCCAGGTCTAGGAGGATGATTCTAAGCTGGGTGATTCCTTTTTGACATTGGAGTTTAAGACCTACTGCCCTAGAGGAAAGTGATAACAAACATAAAGTTATAGGAAAGATTAGACCAAATCTACTGTAATAAGATTTTTGTATCACCATACACAGACTTGTTTTTCTACTTAAAGGCATAAAATATTATATATTTATATCTGAAAGACCATCTGCTAAATCATTTAGTCCATTCTCAATGCTGAAGAAGTTCTTTTCAAGGAAAAAGAAACTCACTATTTTTCTTTCCCCAAAGTAAGAGGGTCTGCTATCCCTAGTCAAGAAAATCTAATTCTTAAACCTTCTGAAATAGCTTCCATAAAATAAGGTTTCTGGGACCTTGCCATATAACCACTAAATCATGATGTTCATGGATAGGGCTTAGAAATCTGATACTGACCCAGAAGAATGAGGTCATCAGTCAAATTCAACAATCACTGGTCTATTCCACTTCTGTGCAACAGTTGAGTGAACTCAGCAATAGAACTGAAGTGATTCACCAGATCAAATTTGTGGGAAGCCTGCAATGGGCCTGCAGAGCTGAAGCCTGCTTGGTGTGAGTCACAAAGAAATGCTTTTGTCTCTCAGAAAGTCTGATGGGGTGGTTCCCGTCACCCAGTGTATTAGGAGAAGTCTGGAGGTTAGAGAAATCTCCTTCTCAATGATTCCAAGTCTTCAATCACCCTGCCATCCATCACCTCTACCCACCTGTTAATTAAGACCTTCTCTCAATCAATGGATTATAATCTCTGAACAGAAAGAGAAGGATTGGAGCTGGAGAAAGATGACTGTGGCATTGTAGATGAGGAAATAGAGTCCTCGTGTGCCTGTCTTACTGTGCTTTGATGATGAAGTTTTCAGGACAAGTCAACATGAAGATGGAGCACGTGGGCATCTTATAAACCACTGAATTCTAGCTTTCCACCTCTAACATGTTAAGCAATTAACTTCCAAAATGGTCCTAACAATTCTCATCTTCTTGGACCCATCCTCTCTCCCATGTTGGACAGAGACAGCTTGTGTCACTAGGGGGATGTGGTGGGAAGGATGCGATATGATTCCCAAGCTTGGGTCATAAAAGGCATTGTGGCTTCTTCTTTGTTCTCTCTTGGAGCCTTGCTCTGGGAAAACCAGCCCCAGTATTGGATGGGGGCACTTAACAGGTCCCATGGAGAGGTCCACCTGGCGAGGAACGGGGGCCTCCCACCCACAGCCAGCTCCATATTGCCAAGGATGTGGGTGGACCACTTGGGAAGAGCATCTTCCAGCCTCAGTCCAGCCTTCAGGTGATGCAGCCCCAGTGACATCTGACTGCAACCTAGTGATGGCCCTTCGGCCACAATCCCTGGCTAAGCTTGAAACAAGGATTTATTGCTTTAAGTCCAAATTGGGCTAATTTTTGATATAGCAATAGATGATCAACACAAATATGTTGAGTGATTACCCCACAAATGTGAGGTTGTCATACTTGCTATGTGATACTCACGGCTCTTTGTTGTGAAAGAGGCAGGAAGAAATACCGAAGGTGAGATTTACACGCTGGAAAAATCAAGCCAGAGAGGTGTGTCACCAGCCATGAGGAGACAGCCCTTGCACTGCATTTATATCATTTTTTGGATGACTGTAAATAGGGCACGGAGTACCAATTTAGAAGGAATAGTGGGAGTCAGAGCAAGTGGTAGTGAGAGTCCTTGGCTCTGGGGGGAGAAAGTTTAGACATTTTCTTCCCTATTCTGGTCTAAGCCATAAAACTACCCCTTTCTTGACTCCCAGGGCCCTTTCTATTCTTACGGAGAATTTTCTATTCAGACAGGGTAGTAAGGGAAACCACTGTGCTGTCTGAACGAAAGGGAAAGCACGTATACACACATATATGCATGCACACACGTGTGTGCACACACACATACCCACACATGCACACATATGTGCACGCACAGGTGCACACACATGCAGACACACACATACACACACACACACACACACTCGTGCGTGCACACACACACACATGCGTGCACACACACACACACACACACTACTTAAGCCAGCCATCTGTTGATGGGCATGTGGGTTGTTTCTGTCTCGGCTATTTTAAAGAGTGCTAGTATGACCATTTGTGTGCGTGTTATTTTTTTTAATCAGAGTATTCTCTGGATATACGCCCAGGAGTGGGATTGCTACATCATATGGTAACTTTATTTTTAGGTTTGTAAGGAAACTTCATATTATTTTCCATAGTGGCTGTATTAATTTACATTCCCACTGACAGTGTAGGAGTGTTTCCTTTTCTCAACACCCTCTCCAGCGTTTATTATTTGTAGACTGTTTGGTGATGGCCGTTTATTCTGACTGATGTGAGGTGACACCTCATTAGGGTTTTGATTTGCATTTCCCATATAAATAGTGATGTTGAGCATTTTTTTCATGGGCCTTTTGGCCATCTGTATGTCTTCTTTAGAGAAATGTCTATTCAGGTTTTCTGCCAATTTTTTGATTAGGCTGTTGGTTGTTTTTTTTAAAAATCAACTCGGTTGCAAGAAGTGTTTCTATATTTTGGACATTAACCCCTTGTTGGTCACATCATTTGTAAATATTTTCTTCCATTCTGTAGGTTGTCTTTTCATTTTGTTGATGGTTTCCTTTGCTGTACAAATCTTTTAAGTTTGATTAGGTTCCATTTATTTCTTTTGCCTTGGCAGACTGATCTAAAGAAATGTTACAGTGTATGGCTGAGAACGTCTTGACTACATTAACGGTGGTTTTTTATTTCTCTTTCTTTCTATATTTATTAATTGGAATTCTCCTGTGAGAAAGAGCTGCTACTTCTTCCACCGACTTATTCACTCAGTTATTTATATTTTGTCAGTATGGACTCATGGATATCTATTTTATTCTTTGAGTTATGACCTAGTACTATTGTTATTCATTTTGTTTATCTATGTTTTGAGTTGCTCTAACTTTGCTCATTAGCAGACCTTTCAGGTTGGTCTCCATTCCTTTTTTCGTGTGCTTTGTTTGTTCAGCACTTTCTTATTTTCTAGCTCTGCAAGCTGCTCCAGGCTGGCATTTTCTTTGTTCTAGTCCTGCAATCAACCACTTTACTAAGGAGCTTTGCTTCTGTCAACTGAAAAAAAAAACAAAAACAAAAACCCAAACCAGAAAATGCACAACCTAGAAGTTGCAGATGATGTTTAATTTGGGAGCATTACTACCTGAGGACTGTGTAGCCAGGAAGACAGCCTCTCAGACAGCTCTGAGGGACAGCTCCAAAGAGAGAAAGGAGGAGCCAGGATATGTGGGAGATTTTGCTGGGGAAAAAAATGTACTCAAAGATCAAAAGATGACTGCTACTCAAAAAAACCAGACATCTAAAGTTAATGATTTTAGTCCTTTTCTATGTATAAGAAGATGCGAGAGTCTGGGGTTATTGAAATCACTCCTTCGATGCGCATCTTGATCGTCTAGGGCCAGTGTCCTATTTTTCTCCATCCTGAATTCCTCTTGGGGATGGGGTAGGCTGCAGTGGCTGCTGACTTGAAGGCAGGAATAATTTGTTGCTTACTGGATTGTCAGACAACGTTTTTGTCCATAGTTCTGATTTTGTTTGTTTTTGAGAATGGTATTTAGAAGCCAAATCGTGGAGGAGAATTGTGCTCATTGTTGGAGGCGGGGGCGGTCTCTGCTGCTTCTAGCTGTCCTCAGCTGATATAGCTAAGAAACTATGTATCCACATAACACATGCAGGTACCTCTGTATTTATGCCTTTGTCTCTTTTTAGTACATATATTAAAAGAAAACGGTGAGTCCATATTGATACCTCCAACCCCAATCCAGCACCAGAGAATGTTTTCTAGCCTTCCTCTCTCCTTATTTGTAAAGTCTTCTCTGGCAGTGAGACGCTCCATTCTCTATCTGCAATGTCCTTATTTGTTTGACTCAAGAACACAGAGCAAAGTCGTTTCAGAATTCTTAACCCATGGGAATTTCCTTTTCTTTACAACCCACAAAGATTCTTTATCTTTTCCAGATCTGTTTATTCCTTTGCTTCTTTCTATCTCTGTGAAGATTATTTTCCAGTTATAATCTCCAAGTGTTGATCATTTATTTCTGCATCTTGTGTGCTAACACGTCCTGTTTACCTGTGTGCTTTGCTGTGTTTCGACTTTGCACTGTTTAGAGATGCTTCTAATAAATGCTTTCACTTTTTCTCTGGGGCACATGGGGTTCTTTGTTCATTCTTGTGGACAGCTCTTCTTGGAAATTACTTTATTGAATTTTCACAGTCATAACTCATTTCTCTCCTTCTTTACCGTCTGAGCCACCAAGGAAGCCCAACCTCCTCTCTGCATGTCTATTTATAAGATGAGGTGCTATGAAAACAGAGGATTGTTTCAAAACTTATAATGATGTTTCTAAGAGACTTTCTCTACTCTTACACCCTTTAAAATTCTGTTTTGAAGCTGAATTGCCTTGGTAAGTTTTAGTACAGGATAAATCTAAAGGAACTTGAGGTGATGGGGGAAAAGTATATAGTTTCTCCTGACTTCCACTCTATGGGAAAATATCATTGCTCTTACTTATACAGGAAGAGGCTATTTCAGTCATCAAAAGTAATTCATGAGGGAATGATGAACTCTTCAGGAATATCAAAGTCCTTTATGTTTCTAGTTTTATTGTAAATTCTCCAGGGCAGAGGCACACCCATGCCTGCATTATACATGCACATTAATTAGCATGGCAGCTACAGTAATAAAACAGGATTAAAAGAGACATTATTAGAAAATACAATAGGAACTCTTAGATTAGTGACTTGTTAGTATTCAGAAAACAACCAGTGTTCACTAAAAGCCAATATTGCTTTCAATTTTTAAAACTGAAAGTCGCAGTGTAAAACCCCTGAGGTTGTCTGCAACTGTGAGAACGGCACCTCCCCACGCTGGCCTGTGGGGATCACAGCTCACTGCCTGCTGTCCTCAGTCTCGCAGGCTATCTCGTTTCTGGAAATAGCCTGTCCCCATATCTGAGATCAAACCAGTCAGTCCTAAAGGAGATCAACCCTGAATAGTCATTGGAAGGACTGATGCTGAAGCTGAAGCTCCAATACCTTGGCCCCCTGATGCCAAGAGCTGACTCATTGCAAAAGACCCTGATGCTGGGAAAGACTGAAGGCAGGAGGAGAAGGGGGCAGCAGAGGATGAGAGGGTTGGATGGCATCACCGACTCGATGGGCACGAATCTGAGCAAACTAAGCGTAATAGCAGAGGACAGAGGAGCCTGGGGTTCTGCAATCCATGGGGTTGCAAAGAGCTGGACACGGCTTAGCGACTCAACACGAGGATGTGTCTAAGAACTCAGACATTCTTCCAAGGCACACTGTATCCTAAGGCATGAGGTTTTCACATTCAATCGTCTGTCTGCCACTCATTCACTCAGTGATTCTGCTTTGTTTTTTGCTGGGGGTTTCGTGCAGCCTAATTATGATCTTTGAGGGATTATTTCCACCCTTGGTGTTTGCACCCACTCTGCTTACTGGTGAACACCTCCATTGGAGAATTTTAATGCAACCCTGGGGTGATGTCATGCCTTTCTGGGTTAGTAATGAGAGCGGAGGCAGACAAATTAGAGAAGCCCTGGCATTTGTTCGTGTCACAGCTCACCCCTCCCTGCCTCCCTGTGGGAACAGGACTCGCTGCGGTTGACTCTGCTCACTGCTCTCTGTGCTATGGTGAGCAGGGGTGACTGTTCCTCTTTGCCTTTCCTCTCATGGGTGTGAAATATTCACTCTCCCCTAATCGACCTGCCACTCAACATCTCCTGGAAAGAGACTGTGCATTCCATCAAGGGACAGGATCAGTGAACAGGAATCTCAGGATCATTGAGCGGGCAGGATAACCATCACACAGGCTCACTTGCCCGGAATAAGTGATCTGAGAAGCGTTCAGTGGACCGAGGGTGAGACACCTATTTTACTGCCCCAAATTCATATGCTTCATCACACAGAGCCACTCAGACCTTCCCCAAGCCCTTATTTAGTCTCACTTTAGACATGGTTTAAACACACTTCCTCATTCAGTTTCACACTCGGAATCAGGGGCTAATATGGGAAACTGAGGGTGTAGCTTCTCTCAGCTTCATCACTAAGAGCCTGGGTGAACTCGAGCTAAGTATTCCAGCAGACTGGACGTGGGCTTTCTTATCTATAAGTGGCAGCTTGGGCGAGGTGACCGCTAGGGTCCCTGTCCTGTAAACATCTTGTCTTTCTGAATTCTGTGAACGCTCTCAGGGGCCAGCCCTGAGCCGGGCACAGTGGACCGCTGGCTAGACCTGCCTGAGAGGGTAACTCAGTGGCAGTCAACGGAAGTGCTTCTTGTCTTCAAGACCACGGGGCACCCAGAGACCAGCTCATCAGGGAGAAGAGACCCAGTGACATGGGGACAGGGCAAGGAGTGCTGAGAGAGACGATGCCCCAGGAGAGAAGGTCTGGGTTCCCACCCCAGGAAAGAGCTTGGCTTCCATCTGACTGGGGGAGCCTTGTGCGCTGAGAGCCTGCATGGGCTGAGTGGTAACCCTGATTTGCTTTCTTCAGTTCCTCTTTCAAAAAATGTTTCTTTGGTGGGGTGCTGCCCTGGTGGCTGGTGAAGAATCCACTTACCAAAGCAGGGGAAGTGGGTTTGACCCCTGTTGCGGGAAGACCCTACGTGTTGCAGAGCAGCTAAGCCCGTGCGCCGTAAGTACTGAGCCTGTACTGAGCTCTAGAGTCCAGGAGCCGCAACTACTGAGCCCGCCTGCCTCTACCACTGAAGCCAGAGCACCAGGAACCTGTGCTTCCCAACCAGAGAAGCCACCGCAGTGAGGAGCCCCTGCAACACTAGAGAGTGGCCCCGCTCCCGGCAAGACTAGAGAAACGGCCACGGAGACCCAGCACAGACAAGAACAAAGAAAAATCATGGAAAGATTTCCTTAAAAAATGGGGACCATTTTTAAAGCGTTTATTGAATTTGTTACGATATTGTTTCTGTTTTATGTTTGGGTTTTTGGCCACAAGGCACGTGGAACCTTATCTCCCCGACCAGGGGTCCAACCCGCACGCCCTGCCTGGGCAGGTGGGGTCTTAACCACTGGGGCTCCAGGGACGTCCCCTCGGCGCCTTTGAGGAGACGCTCCCCTGTGAATGCCTGGTTCAGGCGGCCAGCAGGCTTCCTGGGAGATGTCTCCTCGTCTCTGGGCTGTAGTGGAGACCTGCCTGGAGGGGGGCTGAAACTGGATCAGGCAGCCGGATGACCAGATCACAACACAGCTCTGCTTACAGCACACCCAGTCCTGTGCTGTGTGTTAAGTCAGGCAGGAACTGGCACCTTGGGTCCCTCTTTCAACAGGCGGATGCCTCTGCTGTCAGTCTAGACCTGAGGCAGTGGGAGGACCCAGCCTTCTCTTAGGTTTTGTTTGTTCCAAGCACAAAGTAGCACAGAGCCAGGCCAGAGAGGAGCCCGGATAAGGTGCAGACATCCCAGATGCCTGCTGGACCTGACCCCTCACCGGTGGTTATCACCACATCCTCTCTGCACAGTGCCCCACGTGGACGGCCCTGCAGCAGCTGCTGCTGCTACAGCTAAGGGCCAAGGAGGGAGGGTCTGAAGGTCAAGCGCCCCGAGGTCAGAGGTGGTGAAGATCATTGTGTCAGAAGAGCCAGGAAAGGCTTCCCCAGGGAGGGGAGGTGTGTGCTCCCCCGGAGTATTCCCTTCAGGCTCCATCCTTACTTCTGATAAAAGGATAGGATCAGTTTGGGGGTGGGGGCAGGCGTCAGGGGACAGACAGGACAGGAGGCAGCAGAGGATGAAAGTGATACAGGCTGCAGAGTCAAGCCGTGGACTCTGGCAGGAGGAGACTTTCCTTAAAGCTGGTTCTCAGTGGCGGTGCTGCAGGAGGGCCTGGTGACCATCAGTGCACCGAGACCTCGCCAGTGTGATGCCGTCACGAGAAGCATCCCACAAACTACGAAGGGCTCAGCAGTCCTTAGCTGGACAGAGGCTTCACGGTAAAGAGCAAGGCAAGTCCGGAACCTCCCTCCGGTAGGGTCACCCAGGGCCACGGCTGATCCTCCCATTAACCCGGTGTTTGCTGCTCAGCATTCTCCCCAGCCATTCATCCTGCAGGGAAATGTCATCGTCCTCTTGTCCCTGCCCATCCGAATCCCCCATCCTTCAAATCCCTCTAGTTCTGTCCCCAGCATGAGCCCTTCCCCACGTACTCCCTAAGCTCTAAGTCCATAGTCACTTCCCTTAGCATTCGGTGACCGTCTCCGGTGTGGGCTTTGCTTCCGTGTCTGTGTTCTAGGCTTCCTGAGAGCAGGGGTGATGTTTACGCCACTCTGCATCTCCATGGTGCTGTGTCTGGGGCTGGCACGCACTGGACCCTGAGGACCTAACTGTCTAAGGGATGCTACCCTTGCTTTCTTCCTGATGTATTATTGGTGGACTTCCTAAGTCAGAACTCAAATGAAATGTCTGAGTCAGGTGTAGAATTCAAAGTAGCCTGCTTCATTCTTGAGGGATGTTTGGATTCTGGACTGCAAAGACAGCCTCAAACTCCAAACCCCTCTTTAAAGCACAGCTTTGTAAATGACTTCTGAGCCAGAACGTAATCCTCATGAAAGGGGTGCTGCCGTGGATGAATGCAGAGTGTGGGCATTTATCTGCAAATTTATTTGCAAATTAATGTGGGAGAAAGAGAGGGGCGAGGCGTCTCCACCTGTAAAATTGGAATCATGCCTAACCAGAGGATGGTGGCAAGGATTCAGAGAGCACGTGCTCACAGGATGCCTGCTGTACAGTGACCAGCCTTCAGGTGCCAGGTAGTCATTATTAACTTTGACTCAGGAGCCTCTGAACTCGCCTCAGCCAGGATCTCCTGCCTAACGTGAATGTTCGTTTTTCCAAAACTGTTCAGGTCTACCTGAAAAGGAAATTGAACTGCACTGCCCAGCAGATTGTCAGTCAAAGGCCACAGCTGACATTTAGGTTAACTAACCGAAAGATTGAAGGTGGGAGGAGAAGGGGACGACAGAGGATGAGATGGCTGGATGGCATCACCGACTCAATGGATGTGAGTGTGAGCAAGCTCCAGGAGCTGGTGATGGACAGGGAGGCCTGGCGTGCTGCAGTCCATGGGGTCACAAAGAGTTGGACATGACTGAGCGACTGAACTGAACTGAATTGAACTGACTGACTGAACCGAGCTGCAGGTCATATAGGACGTGGTCACGAGCAGCTGTCTGGTTGAGTGTAGCAAGGATGGGTCCCGGGCACAGCTCAGTTGGTAAAGGATTCTCTCCTGCCTCTGCACCAGACACAGGAGACACAGGTTCAATCCCCAGGTCAGGAAGACCCCCTGCAGGAGGGCATGGCAACCCACTCCAGTATTCTTGCCTGGGAAATCCCTTGGACAAAGGGGCCTGGCGGGCTACAGCCCTTGGGGTGACAAAGTCGATCATGACTGAGCATACAAGCACGCAAGCACATCTGGCTAAGTGATAACACAACCCGGGGTGCAAGGCTTTGCTTGGCCATTTCAGGAGAGACGCATCCAGGCCAGGCAGCCAACAGCAGACACCCAGCCGGGGCCATTCAAAGGGAAGGTCTGGGATCCAGCCTTCAGCCTGAAAAGTTGGACTGGGAGGGGATGGTGGGCATGGGGACAAGTGATCAGGATTGACGGGTGATGCAGAGAGACACGGTGGCCTCCAGGGCGACCCCTGTCGGGGGCACGGCACCTTTGCACTCTTCTTCCCAGGAACGGGGACCCCCAGCCTAACCTTGAGGACCCTCAGACAGCTGGTGGCAGCCCTGCCTCCTTTCCAGGGCTGATGACCGAGTCCACCCCTGGTGTGTGTCACAGGGCTCAGCAAGGTCTTTGAGAGCAACTGGCTACAGGAAATACAGATTTGCATTAAAAACAATTTTAGACATGGAGACTGCCCGACGCCCTCTTCAGAAGCTGACCTCTCTGTGAGCGGGCAAACGCCCTGAGTGCCTTTGAGAAATGGCCCTCCACGGGAAGTCAGGGGCTCCTTGGCGTGCCTCTCTCAGCCTCAGAGGGCTTCGTGGCCTTTTCTGTACTTACTTACTTTACTTATTTACAACAAGGCTGAGCTTTGTTAGTTGACTCTGCCACGGCTACTGGGCGATTTCAAACATCATCCGCCTTCGAAGCTAAGCCACACTAACATTCTTGGCTGATTTGGTTTTCCTGTTGTTTTGTTTGGTATCCCTTTTGCTCCCCTTCTCCCAAGGGCTCTAGAATCCTCAGCAGCTCAACAAGGGTACAAACGCGCTTGTCTGTGATATACAGAGGATCACACCATGTTTGGAGCCTAAAGAAGGTGGTGTAAGGGGCTTCCCTGGAGGTCCACTGGTTAAGAATCCGCCCTGCAATTCAGGGGCCACAGGTGTGATCTCAGGTCGAGGAACTAAGATCCCACATGCTTCAGGGCAACTAAGCCCACGCGTCTGCAGGCTGAGCACCGCAAGCCGACCAAGACCACTCACTGCAAGGAAAGATCCCGTGGGCTGCAGCTAAGACCCGGCACAGCCAATACATAAACATTTTCTTTTTTTTTAAAGAAAGCAGGGCGGTCGAGTTCCCTAGAGTTCTGTGGGAAGAGTAAACAAACAGACTCCTGCTTAAGGAACATGGGGCAGAGTTTGTGCTGGGGCAGGTGAGAAGTGAAAACCTGAATGAGGAGAGGTCACAGCTGGCGGCTGTGGTCCGAAAAGCTCCGGGGGCTAGCAGGAGGCTCGGCCAATCTCTGTGGGAGGGGCCTCAGGGTGGAGGACACGTGGCCCTCTGAGAAGAGTGGGTCCCTCGAGCCGACTGGAGGAAAGGATGCTTCTTGGAAGGAACCTTGGACGAGTAGGGAGGGGCCCTCTTGTGCCCAAGTAAAGAGTTTGGTTTTCTTTTTAGATAACAGAGTCTCAAAGAATACTTTTACGAGGGATAATGTGGTTGTCAGGCATGTATAGATATTGGATCCACGTTGGAACCAGGGCTTCCCAGGTGACACAGTGGTAGAGAATCTGCCTGCCACTGCAAGAGATGAGGGCTCCATCCCTGAGCAGGGAAGATCCCCCGGAGAAGGGAATGGCAGCCCACTCCAGCAGTCTTGCCTAGAGAATCCCATGGACAGAGGAGCCTGGCGGGCTACAGTTCATGGGGTCGCAGAGCCGGACACGACTACGCGATGAAAGCACCACCACCGTCGGGCTGGAACCAAGGGACATGGAAGAAGTGGAGACGTTAGGTGGCCACTGTGAGTGTTTCAGACCAGATTTGATTGTGATAGCAGCCCCGAATGGACAGAGAAGTCAGAAATGCCATAATGAAAGGTTAGATGAGGCTTATTCCGTGACTGTGGAGACGAGGATAAATAGGAAGCATTGCTGGTACAACACAATGAGGTCAATGCCTGGGACCGGAAACCAGGAGACCAGAGCTGCCATGAGACTGATCCTGGGAAACTGAGCTGACTTCTCTGGACCGCCCCTTACTCCTGGATGAGAGAGGCAAGCATAACATCAGGGCTTGCTTTGCAAGTTTGAGAATGAAAGAAGACTTGAGCAGAAAACACTTTTGAAAAGTTAGGATGATCATGCAAACCATCATCATTAATATCCCCATGCAACTGGAATCCTTGAGACATTAATTTTTGCGTGTCGGGCCCAGACGCAGGGACCCAGGGGAGGCACGGTCCGCTGGCATCTGTGCGCTCCTGGAGGGAGACAGAAGACCGCTCTGCATCATGGCAGGAAGGGAGTTTCCTACTTCCAGGCAAAGCAATCAAAAAGAGCTATCTCTTCCTCAAGAGCTTTCTCTGAAAGGCGTGATTCTCATAAACATTGTCATTCAGGCGTAAGCATATGTGGTACCAAACGGTAGCCTCAGCTCCCCTGCTGGGGGAGGAAGTTTCCGCTGCCCACAATAAACATAAACCCAGATAAACTCACAGCCAGTGGGGGTGAGTCAGCAAGCACTCTGAGCTGCCCCTGTGTGCTTCCCGCACACGCTGCCATTTCCAAGCTCCAAACCGATGCTGGGAGGACTGGTACCCACTCCCACCCCGGGGGCTTTCCATCAGGCAGACCTCTTATCAGCGGATGGGGCTCCCAGCACCTTGTTGCCTGCAGGGTCCTACAGCGTGTGCCTTTCCCACCCAGATGCAGGCGGGAGATGTGGATCCGCAGGTGGTGACGGGTGGGCAAGGGGCTGGAGCAGATGGCCACTGTAGCCCCGGGAACGGTCAGCCTTTAAATGACAGATGAGGCTCAGGAGCCCTCGTGTTCTACAGACTTCAGGGTGGTCAGCGCTGTCACTTTGTGAGCTCGGCGTTCATTTGAGGAGGTGGGAAGATCTTAGTACACGTCAGAGGTTGGTGCCAGACGGTTAGCTGGCTCTGTAATCAGTGTTCCCTATAAATGATCCTGTCTAATCTGCACCAGCGCCTTCCACTGTAGCCCATTTTATGGACGAGAAAATTCAGCCTTGGGGAAGGTAAACACCTTTGAATAAAGCCACAGAACTAATACGTGATACTTTTCAGGATCACATTAAAGCTTGCAGCAACCCAGGCATTTTACTAATCTTGTCAGCGCTTTGATACCCTGGGAATGAAATTCTCTGCCCCCCACCCCCATTCCACGCCTGTGCTTGGCAGGTACCAGCACTCAATAAATATTTTTGGATTGATTGATCACAAGTGGAATGAAGATGGAAGTGTGGCATCTGCTGCCCAGCATGAGGAGGAAATTAGCTGGACCAGCTCCTCCGAGATCCCGGGGCTTACGCAGAGAGAGGAGACAGGGATGGGGAAGCAACCAAGAGCTAAGGAGGGGAGTAATGGGGAAGGCGACAGAAGTGAATCGGAATGAGTAAAGTAGACAGAAAAGGCACAGAAAGTGACGGAAATGAGTGCTTGGAGTTAGAAAACAGTTTGATCTCGCTTACATATGGAATCTAAAAAAGCCCAGGGCATAAAAACAGTGAAGATGGAGGGTCCCAGGGGCTAGAGGCAGGGGTGGGGGTGGCGAGTGCTTTAAGGTACACACTTGCAACTGGTAGATAAGCCCTGGAGAGGTAACGCGCAGTCCAGTGAACACAGACCACATTATTGTATTATAATCATTAAACTTGCTGAGAGACTAGCTCTTAATTAATCCCACCAGGAGAAAGTGATGATAATTATGCCCAAATAGAGGTGCTAGCTCGGAGAAGGCACTGGCGACCCACTCCAGCACTCTTGCCTGGAAACTCCCACGGATGGAAGAGCCTGGTGGGCTGCAGTCCACGGGGTCGAGAAGAGTCGGACACGACTGCGAGACTTCACTTTCACTTTTCACTTTCATGGACTGGAGAAGGAAATGGCAACCCACTCCAGTGTTCTTGCCTGGAGAATCCCAGGGACGGGGGAGCCTGGTGGGCTGCCGTCTGTGGGGTCGCACAGCGTCGGGCATTGCTGGTGTGACTCAGCAGCGGCAGCAGCAGAGGTGCTAGCTAACACTGCATTGGCAACCAAACCACAGTGCACGCATGGATCAAATCAGCAAGTTGTATACGCTACACATACCCATATAGGTCAAATATACCTAAGTAAGAGAGAATCAAGAACAAAGTGGGCTTCACGGAATCGTCGTGAGACAAGCGATGGCTTTCTTACTCGTCCATCTTCCTCCTGCAGTATAGAAATGGATTGAGGGACTTCCCGGGTGGTCCAGTGGCTAAGACGCCATGCTCCCAGCACAGGGGAACCGAGTTTGATCCCTGGTCAGGAACTAGGTGCCACATGATACAACTAAGGATCCCGCGTGCCACAAGGAAGACTGAAGACCCTGCATGCTGAAACTAAGACCCGCACCGCCAACGAGAGAAAGGAAGAGACGGGCTGGTGCAGGTGGCTCTGAATTCAATGTATGCTCTGCAAATCAAAGTCCCACAGCTGTCCCGGAGTGGGCATCTGGGCACGCGGGCTCCTGGTTCCTTTCTGTCAACCTGCCCACTGATGTCTTTGCCCTCCATCCTTCTGGGAAAGGAAATGGTGCTGCATTAAGAGGCACCTGCTTCCGCCAGGTGTCACTCGTGGTGATTAGTCTCCCGCATATGCAGTGGCCTGATTAACCCTTAGGGTCTCAGAGGGCTCCTCAACCCCTTACCTTTATTTCATTTATTTCCTGGCTCCCAGGTGGCAGCCTTCAGCCTTTTCTTTC
The DNA here is from genome assembly GCA_006410935.1 of Redunca redunca. NCBI lineage: Eukaryota > Metazoa > Chordata > Mammalia > Artiodactyla > Bovidae > Redunca > Redunca redunca. Next base: position 499,229 of record SJYQ01000097.1, on the reverse strand, counting down.
TCTAACTTACTCCCTTTAGCTGAGATTTCTCACTTTGGGTCCGTGATGGAACAACATCTGATATTCGATGGTCCCAGAGCAAGCACATTACTTTTGTTTCAAACCTTTGAACATCTCCAAAAGACAGCAAATTTAAGAAGGCATCTACAAATGCAGAACAGTTCTCTTTTTTCCACTGAGCCCTTGTGTCAAAACTCAAAGGTGTACACGAGACACCGAGACTCAGAATTTTTCACAAGCAACTGAATTTTATATTTATTTATCTGGCTGTGCTGGGTCTTAGTTGCAACGTGCAGGATCTTTAGCTGTGGCTTGTGGGATCTAGCTCCCTGACCAGGGATCGGACCTGGGCTTCCTGCATTGGGAGCACAGAGGCTTAGCCCCTGGACCACCAGGGAAGCCCCAAATTGAATTTTAAACGAAGAATTTTCCCCACACGTCAGAGGAAAACAAATTGCATTTCAGTCAAAGAGTTGGAAGGCGAAGGAGGAAAATGGAAACAAGTGGGGAGGGCTGGGGGTGGGGTTCCTGGGGGTTCAGTGGTTCCTGAAGGGTGTGTACAAATTAGAGCTTCAGTTCAGTTCAGTTCAGTCACTCAGTCGTGTCCAACTCTTTGTGACTCCATGGACTGCAGCATGCCAGCTCTCCCCATCCATCACCAACTCCAGGAGCTTGCTCAAACTCATGTCCATTGAGTCGGTGATGCCATCCAACCATCTCATCCTCTGTTGTCCCCTTCTCCTTCTGCCCTCAACCTTTCCCAGCATCTGGGTCTTTTCAAATGAGTCAGCTCTTCGCATCAGGTGACCAAAGAATCGGAGTTTCAGCTTTAGCATCAGTCCTTCCAATGAACACTCAGGACTTATCTCCTTTAGAATGGACTGGTTGGATCTCCTTGCAATCCAAGGGACTCTCAAGAGTCTTCTCCAACACCACAGTTCAAAAGCATCAATTCTTCGGTGCTCAGCTTTCTTCACAGTCCAACTCTTGCATCCATCCATGACCATGGGAAAAACCATAGCCTTGACTAAAGCTCCTCTGTGTGAGAGCCTTTCCCCTCCACCTCGCCCCACCTCAGTTCTGTTCACATCAAAGACCGTGGGCATCTCCACTCGCCTTTCCTGCCTCAGATCTGCGGGCTCCAGACCTAGAGTCCCATGGTGACTTGGTGACCTGGTCCTGGGGAAGCAGAGGGTGGGTACCTTGTCCCATTCAGCTGCCATTCTGCTGGGTTTGTGTTTCCTGAGTGCCAGCTTAAAGACCCAGCCCGTGCAGTACAGGGGAGGGAGCGGGTGGGGCAGTGTGTACCCCCAAAATAAAGAACTGCACTGAGACAGATTCCTGAAACACAGTTCCTCAGTAAGTTTGGAATCCTCTTGGGGCTGATCACAAGATCATTTTCTCTTCTTTGGGGGCCAGAGCATACCCTCCGTCCCTCCTGAAGGCCTGTGCACCAAGTCAGAGGCTTCCATCAAGCAGATGTGAGGGTAGGGGTGGAGTCCAGCATCCCGGCCCCTCCCTGCACACTCGCCTCCTCTGTCCTGATGCGAACGATCAGCATATCCTCACTGCTTCAACTGGACAGGTGGCTTCCCCAGTGGATGGGGATTGGGTTTCCTTCCAGCGAAGGAAAGATGCAGGCAGGCCGAGAACATTCATGTGAATTTCACGTGAGCAAAGAATAAATCTAAAAGCATGCAATAGCTCAACACAAGTATTTATTTTTTATAGTCACACAGTTGAGAGAGAGCTCTGTTTCTCAGAAACATCGTTTTCCATAAAGACCTGAATTTAGCTGAAACAGAAAAAGCAACACATTCTGGGGCAGGCCCGATTTTAGAGGGAAAACTAGTTTATTCTTTAACAAATATTTATTAAGTAGGCAATTATTTATTTTGGAGGTTTCCAAGCAAAGGAGATGTTCTTAGTAAGAAAACAGACATATCCCTGCCCTTGTGGGGCTTATGATCCAAAACTACTACTAAAAACAGACAGATCGAGTGTGACCTTAATAGGTTCAAGGCGATGTGCTTGGAGTCAGTGAGCAGGGTGATACTCTCTCTTTGGATTTTAGAAAGGACTCTCTGACACAACAATTTAAAGTTACATTTGCATGTATATTACCATATGTGAAACAGATCGCCAGTCCAGGTTCGATGCATGAGACAGGGTGCTTGGGGCTGGTGCACTGGGATGACCCAGAGGGATGGGATGGGGAGGGATGGGGGAGGGGGGTTCGGGATGGGAAACACGTGTACACCCATGGCGGATTCATGTCAATGTATGGCAAAACCACTACAGTATTGTAATTAGCCTCTAATTAAATAAATTAATAAAAATTAATAAATAAAAAGAAAATTAAAAAAATCATAAACACACACTCACAAGTTTCATTAGCAGAGGCTGCTCTAATTTAACATCTGGAGGAGGCAGGAGCCCATGCAAGGGTCCTGACTCAGAAGAGATCTTTGCTGGGCCTGAAAGAAGATGGTCCTTGTTAAAACTCAGTGAGTCAGGTGGAGGGGAACGTGGGGGCAGATCACGCGTGGTTGTTTGGGCCTCGTGTGGATTCGGTCGGATACCCTGTTTGTGGAAAGAAGTCGCTGTAGGTGCTGACCAGGACCTGATCAGTTGCTCAGTCAAGTGTGACTCTTTGTGACCCGGTGGACTGTAGCCCACCAGGCTCCTCTGCCCATGCAATGCTCCAGGCAAGGATGCTGGAGTGGGTTGCTATTTCCTTCTCCAGCAGATCTTCCCAACCCAGGGATCTAACCAGCATCTCTTCCATCTCCTGCATTGGCAGGTGGGTTCTTTACTGCTGAGCCACGGGGGAAGGGATATACAAATAAGACTTTGTCAGCTCCATGTAGAAGGCACTAGAGTGGATCAGAAATGGATACCAATTAGGAGGCTGTGGTTTCAGTGCTGGTGAAAGGTTATGGCCACCCTGGATAGGAGTTGACAGTGAGGGTGGAGATAAACTGAGTTCAGACCCGCTGATGTGGACCCGTGACTGATAAGGCCAGGGGATGGGTCTGAGGTGAGTGACGGTAAGAAGACAAAGAGGAGGGGAGGAGTGGAAAGAGGTTTGGGATCACCGGATACCAGCTGTTATACACAGGGTGGACGAGCAGCAAGGCCCACTGTAGAGCACAGGGGACTATAGTCAGCATCCTGTGATAAGCCATAACGGGAAAGAAAGTGAATATATACAGGCTGGTTGGTTTAGTCGCTAAGTTGTGTCTGACTCTTTGCAACCCCATGAACTGTAGCCCGCCAGGCTTCTCTGTCCATGGGCTTCTCCAGGCAAGAATACTGGAGTGGATGGCCGTTTCCTTCTCCAGGGCATCTTCACAACCCAGGAATGGAACCTGGGTCTCCTGTACTGCAGATTCTTTACCGGCTGAGCTACAAGGGAAGCCCATATATATATTATATATATCTGAGTCACTCTGCTCCACAGAAGTATTTATACTGCCTTCGGTATATCAACTACACTTTAGCAAAGAAAACAAAGCAGACAAAAATGATGAAAATGAGGCCCAGGTCTTGGGTTTGAGCATCTCTCAGAGGAGGAATAGGTGAGTCACCGTATCTGGTGTGAATTCAAGCCCAGGTAATTCACCATCCTTCAGTATACACAAATCCTGGATAGAGATGATATTTTGAAAGATAGAACCAAATACATAATATGTGGGAACTGTTGAGAGTGAGAAGAACTTCAGACAATGATGTGTTTATGCCCTTATATGACAAAATGTCTTAGAAAACAAAAATCTGGGACCCTATTGGTATTTTCAGAGATAATTTTGGTCTTTAGTCAACCTATTAGGAAATTTTCTTCAGTGTATAGCATTTTCTCAAATAAAAGTCATCAGGAATTGCTAAACTAATAGATGTTTACTGAACAGATACATTTCCACAGTTCTTCAGAATTCATAATATAGAAATGACAGCATAAAAATAAAAGCACCCAATGCAATTGTTTCTCCAAACAGTGGTTCATGACTCTGAAAAGAGAAAGAACTATTTCTCAAATAGGAAAGTTTTGATACTTTGTACACTTGGCAGAAACAGTTTTCAGAAGGTGTTGTGTGCTCTGGTGTGGAAAAAAGAAATGCAGGTTTCAATGCCATTCTCCCAAATCATCCCACCTTCTCCCTCTCCCACAGAGTCCAAAAGACTGTTCTATGCTTCTGTGTCTCTTTTGCTGTCTCTCATACAGGGTTATCGTGACCATCTTTCTAAATTCCATATATATGTGTTAGTATACTGTATTGGTGCTTTTCTTTCTGGCTTACTTCACTCTGTATGATCGGCTCCAGTTCCATCCACCTCATTAGAGCTGATTCAAATGTATTCTTTTTAATGGCTGAGTAATACTCCATTGTGTATATGTACCACAGCTTTCTTATCCATTCATCTGCTGATAGACATTTAGGTTGCTTCCATGTCCTGGCTATTATAAACAGTCCTGCGATGAACATTGTGGGTGCACGTGTCTCTTTCCATTCTGGTTTCCTCAGTGTGTATGCCCAGCCGTGGGATTGCTGGGTCATATGTCAGTTCTACTTCCAGTTTTTTAAGGAATCTCCATACTGTTCTCCATGGGGGCTGTACTAGTTTGCATTCCCACCAATAGTGTAAGAGGGTTCCCTTCTCTCCACACCCTCTCCAGCATTTATTGCTTGTAGACTTTTGGATAGCAGCCATTCTGACTGGCGTTAAATGGTACCTCATTGTGGTTTTGATTCGACTAAGGTCTATCTGGTCAAGGCTATGGTTTTTCCAGTGGTCATGTATGGATGTGAGAGTTGGACTGTGAAGAAGGCTGAGCACTGAAGAATTGATGCTTTTGAACTGTGGTGTTGGAGAAGNAACCTAGAGGGGGTGGAATGTCGGGGGAGGTGGGAGGGAGGTTCCAGAGGGAGGGGATATAGGGTATATCTATGGCTGATTCATGTTGATGTTTGGCAGAAACCAACACAATATTGTATAGGAATTATCCTTCAATTAAAAATAAACAAATTTAATTATTTAAAAAAAAGAAATGCAGAGGAAGACACAAAACAGATAGTAAAACTCTTTGCAAGTTTTCACACTTTGGGTCCCACTGTCTGTTTATGTGTCTGCAGCATGAAAGAATTTAAGTCTTGGAAGGAAAATAGATCTTCACAAACTGAAAAGCCTGCCTTAATGCCATTCTTAATCTATACATTTTGTGCCACAAAGTTTCTTAAGCTGTTCAATATAGCTTCTTGTTTTAATATAGGGAGAATTATTAGATTAAAAAGACAGAGGAGTTTAAAGGGGACTCCCAATCATTTTGCCCTGAGAATGAATGAATTTAATCAGGAATTTTTGTTCCCAGTTGCCACTGAGATCTGCTTGAGAGTGAGCAGAGAAAATATGACTTAAGGTACCGGTCATAGACTCACTGGGTGGTCAGAGAGGAGGCAGCGAAAGTCCATTTGGGTAGAGGGGGAAAGAACAGAAGAAGAGTTATTTTCTTAGACTGGTGAGAATGTCTCCCTCTGCGTGTGAGCCCCGTGAGGGCAAGGCCACAGTCTCCATCTTAGCAACCACACAGAGGTCAGCACAGTGCCTCCCGGTGCATAGGAAATGGTCACTGAATGCAGCACGTGGAAGAGGCCCCCCGAGACACTGTGCCTCTTTTCATCCTAAGATTGGTCCCAAATTTCAGAGACCCAGACCAGGGGACGCCTGCCTTGCTCTTTCCACAGCTCCTCCAAACAGTCTGTAACTTCCTTGAAGACAAGGCAATGTTTCATTTCATGAAAAAGAAAAGCATTGATGGCTAACCCACTGAGTTGAGAAAGATGGTCCTGGTGAAAGAACCATTAGATTTGATGACATGGAATGGACCTTGATGAACGTGAGTTTGGTATTATTGTGGGGATAACTGTCTAAATGGGAGTAGCTGCCCAAGATAATGGTGGAGAAGGATGGGGATTCATGGAGGATAGGCTTTCTCAATGAATCTTGATATAAAGCCAGTTGGACACACAGAGAAGCAAGAGACTCATGAGAGTTCAAGGGAAGTTCTTTAATTATTGTTTTTAAAAGATGAGAGCATCTTTGCATGATCAAGGGAAATAATCCGCAGAGAGGGAAACTTATGATGTGAGAGAGGATGGAAAATCACTAGTGATATCTTTGAGTAGATGAGAGGGGATTGAATTCAGGACACAAACTGGGGAGGGGGGCTTGTCCTTAGATACAGGCAAAGGGATTAAAACAGTGATCTTTAAGAAAAGAGGGGCTGACCTAGGGATCCATGGATGGCTGTCACAGTGACAGACAGCTAATGATGTTGCCTAATGGCAAGAGATTCAAAGTTCAGTTAGTTCAGTTCAGTTCAGTCTCTCAGTTGTGTCCCCGTGGACCCTTTGTGACCCCATGGACTACAGCATGCCAGACCTCCCTGTCCATCACCAACTTCCGGAGTTTGTTCAAACTCATGTCCATTGAGTCAGTGATGCCACCCAACCATCTCTGCCTCTGACGTCCCTTTCTCGTCCTGCTTTCAATCTTTCCCAGCATCAGGGTCTTTTCCAAGGAGTCAGCTCTTCGCATCAGGTGGCCAAAGCATTGGAGTTTCAGCTTTAGCATCAGTCCTTCCAATGAATATTCAGGACTGATTTCCTTTAGGATGGACTGGTTGGATCTTCTTGCTGTCCAAGGAGCTTCAGAGAATTAGGTTCATTTCATGAGGAGGGATGACAGTCCAGAAGCCACAATAAGGAGCTGGAAATGGCTACTTCACGTCCCAGTCCACTGTGCAAAGGATTTGAAAGAACAGGCTGACAGGAGGCAGATTCCTCTGTGGCCAGCCAGTTTCAGTTAGAGAAGGTGAAGGGAATATTCCAAAGAAGAGGCTGAAATAGAGGAGATTTTGCTGATGACCTTGAGTTGTAGAAGTAACAGTGCAAGGATCTGGGCTGTGGGGCGGGAGTGGGGCATGAAGATTTAAAGATGTACAAAGCTGAAAGGGGTGAGTTTCCAGCTAATAAAGGATGACTTGGGACTCCCTGGTGGTCCAGTGGCTAAGACTCTGTGCTCCCAGTGCAAGGGGCCTGGGTTTGATCCCTGATCATGGGACTAGATCCCATAGGCTGCTACTAGGAGTTCAACTGCCATAACTAAAGATCCTGCATGCCCCAACTAAGACCTGGCATAGTCAAATAAATGAACATTTTTTTTTAAAGATGCCTTGTGACCCTGTGATGGATGTGTATATGGTGAAGGGCGATGTAAGAGTGTTTAGCAAATTGCAGTGGTGAGGCTGTGCATACGAGGGGTACGGAGGAGGCTTCTCCAGAGGCAAGCGGCGTTCTGTGTGTCTCCAGCCCCATCACACGGACGGTGGGACAGAGGTTGATGGTGGATGGTGAGCGGTGTGCAGGGCTCTGGGGACATTCCCTAGTGGCTTTGAGGAACAGGGCTTTGTCATGTGGCCCTGCCTCTGTCCTCTGCATGACTCCAGGGGGAGCTGTTTCCATTTGCCCTGCATGCATGGCAGCTTTCTGCAGAAATTGGAGGCACCAGAAGCACGCAGGGGTCGTGATTATCTCTCATTTTACTGATGAAGAAACCGAGGAACAGATAAGTTCAGCGACTTTCCTCACTGCACACTACTGCTGTTAAGGGAATCGGATTTTTTTCTAAAATCAAAGATTTAGTTTTTAATACAGTTTTTAATGGTTATTTGCTATTTACAGTTATTATACAGTATCGGCCGTGTTCCCCTTTGTGGTACATCCTTGAGCCAGGCTTACACGCAATAGTTTGCACCCATCCCCACACCTATACTGCTGTCCCCCCTCCCTCTCCCACTGGTAACCACTACTTTGTCCTCTGTATCTATAGGTCTGCTGCTTTTAAAAATGATATTGACTAGTCTGTTGTATTTTTTAGATCTCACACACAAGTGAGGTGGTACAGTGTTTGTCTTTCTCTGACTTAATTTAGCCTAATGCCCTCCAACTCCACCTACGTTGCTGCAAAAGGCAAACTTTTGTTCTTTTTGTGGCTGAGTAATATTCCCTTGTATATGTGCACCACATCTTTATCCATTTATCTGCTGATGGATGTTTAGGTTATTTCCATGTCATGGCTATTGGAAATAATGTTTGCTATGAACATTGGGATGTTTGTTTTTTATAATTAGTGTTTTTTTTCTTCTTCTTCTTCTTTTTAATATATATCCAGGAGCAGAATTGCTGGTCCTATCGTAGTTCTGAAACTGTTTACCACAGATTGGGATTGGGACTTGAACCCATATGTCCTGGGACTTGATGAACCCAGCCAAAATCCAGTTTGAGACTTGAACCCATGTGGCTTGGACTCAAACCCAGCCAAAACCCTGTTTGGGACTTAAATCCACGAGGCTGCAATTCAAACCCAACCAAAACCCATGGTACCTGGTTTCAGGACATAATAAAGCTCAGGTTCTTGATGTCTCATCACAGAAAGAATTCAGTGAGAGACAAAGTGATAGGTGAGAAATAGATTTGCTCAGATTCAGAGAGAAATGCATGTCACAGACAGAATGTAGACCACGGCAGAAGGCGAGTATGGTCATGAAATTTGGCGTGGTTAGTCTTTATAGGCTGGGTAATTTTATATGTTAATGAGTGGGAAGATTAATCCAACTATTCTTGGGAAGGGGCGGAGATTTCCAGGATCAGGGCCACCGCCCACTCTTTGGTGTTTTAACAGCAGGCGGCTGTGCCCAACCGGCACACTAAGCACAGGCAGCTGCCCCCAACCGGTGCATTAAGGCACGGCCAAGAGGAGTTACCCCACGTCCCAGGTCAGGGGCGGCGGCCGGGAGGAGCCACCCCACACCCGAGGAACGGTGGCTGCGTGGGCGCAGGAGGGCCTAGAGGAGCTATCCCATGTTGAAGGTCAGGAAGGGCGACAGTGAGGAGATACCCTTCACCCAAGGTAAGGAGCACCGGCTGTGCTTTGCTGGGGCAGCAGTGAAGAGATACCCCACACCCAAGGTAAGAGAAACCCAAGTAAGACGCCCAAGAGGGCATCAGAGGGCAGACACATTGAAACCATACTCACAGAAAACTAGTCAATCTAATCACACTAGGACCACAGCCTTGTCTAAGCCAATGAAACTAAGCCATGCCTGTGGGGCAANCACACAGCTGGTAGGGACAGAGCTGAATCGGAGACTGGCCTCTTTCTGTTCTATCATCCAGTTTCACCACTGTGAATTCAGCGCATACCCACAATTCTATTTTCACAGGTGAAGAAGACCAAGATCGTAAAGGAAATGAATATCTTTTTCTCATAGCCTTGGGTCATTGTGACTCCACTACTTTCTCCAGAACAGTGTTCTCCACATAGGATTTTCTCCCTTCCTTCAAGAAAACTTTAAATTCAAAAACCTTAATTTTCAAAACAAACAGAAGGGTGATTATTCTCATTCGAAAGGACTTTGGTGCACATTTCCTTTTAAAGAGGTGAACTCTCGAGTGTCTTTGAAATATGAGTCAGTCTTTAACAATTCCATCTGTATCCAGCTTGTTAGGAATGAAGCAACTGAATAAAATCAGGCACAGCCCAAGCCACAGCCCCACAGTCCCGTCATGTCAAGTGTCACGAGGGCGCTTTCAACATTCCCAAGTCAAAAAATAGACAAGTCAATCAGAGATAACGCACCGAGAGAAGAAATAAATGAAAAAAAAGACCCGTAAGGAAAAATCTCTTCATAACATATGTTCATAGCATATATTGATTTAAAGAACTCTTTAAAATATTAGGTTAATTTTGCCTTGTAGTTTAATTTTTTTGGCACTAAAAGCAGCATTAAAAAAAAAAAAAGTCCCATAACTCTAGTGGTATTTTGTATCATTCATGTTCTGGGCTTTTCCATGCAAAAGTGCCAAAGTATTTTGCAGCTTTGCCCAGTGCCTCTTTCAAGAATCTTGTGACACTTCCATGCCCCAGCCTAACAGGGGTGGCCAGATTTCTTTGCTGTTAAGAGGATTACTGAGATGCTCCCCTTTATAGAACCCAGAAGACTCTAGGAATAATAGGAATGAGCAAACAAGAGATGTTAAGGAGAAAGTTTACAAGCAAGGGTGATTCTTCAAAGAAGCTCTCTAAGCAAGGAGAGGTCAAAGAATGTTTTAAAGGACACTGATAAGAGGGGGCTTGCTAGTACTGGGCGCCAGTGTCCTAGGCAAGCTGAGGGGTCAGCTTACATCCTCCATTAAGGGTGAAGCTCCAAGCCCTTCAAGAACTTTGGGTGAGTCAGGGCCAGAGACAGATGAAGAAAGGAGACACCTTATCTCTAATCAGCCATGCCTCAAAATAGCTCTCTCTTCCCTGGGGCAGAGACCCGTCATCTGTACACTGCACTGCACGGCAGCGTGGAGGTGTCCCAGCCCACTTAGTCAGAAAGTCAATGAGTGTGCTTGATTCATCTCTTACACAAGTTAGAGCTCTCTGGGTGAAGCAATGCATAATTTAGCAGCCTTCAAAATGGCTTGCCTAAAAAATCAGGATGTTCCTGTCAGGAAGGACCTTACAATTTATCTGGATCAACTGGTCATTTTACAGATGGATAAACTGAGACCCAGGAAAATGAGATGGTTCACATGAGGAGAAAACACAGGGAGTCCATGACTGGGCTAAAGCCGAAAACCCGGAACTAGGGCAGACATTCTTTTTCTCTTGGCAATGCTGCTGTGCTCATCTGAGAAATGAATGAAACACTCATGCCCCCAGTCAATTTCCTTCCGTTGTTAAGGAAATCATTTTCAGTGCTCCGAGAGCTTCCAAATCAACACTCTCACAGGCAGCTCTTGTTAAACTCTTCCATTGTGAGTCTCTCAAACTTCCTCTTCTATCTTCATAATCCAGACAGCTTTACTTTTGAGGTTCTATATATGGGCTGCCACAGTTGGTCCCCCACCCCACTCCCCATACCCAGCTGTTGGAAGAAAAAGTTACAAATGGGTAATTGAAGCCCTCAGGGAATGGCTTAGAATGGGGTCAGATGAAGATTCCCCCCAGTCTCATCAACGGCTCTCGCCTGCCAAGGGTTATGACTCACAGCTTGGGACCTGCTCTCCCAGGGGGCATCTGTGAGATGGCACAGCCCAGACATTCCTGCTGCCTGGCTTCCTACTTGCATAGTGCATCCCTTTGTGTATCCTCTACACACTCTGGGCTCTGTTGAGCGCTGTAAGAGGCACACAAGGTCTAAACAGGAATGGGGCCAAGCCTGGGGCTTGCAAAGGCTGCTGGAAACTGGACAAAGTAATGGGATGCAGAATGTGGACAAAGGGCTGGAGTGTGTGGTTAGGAGATGCTCTGCTCCATCTAGCTTTATGCAGTTTTCTTACAGATTATTACCATCCAGGAGATGGAGATGGAAGAGAAATTGAATTTCAGCTCCCTTCCATTTCTCCATGATCATCATCTCTTCAATGTTCCTAATTATTTCTTGCATGAGTCACTTGGCTGGACTTATCACAGCTCTGAGGTGGAAATTGGTCCCTATCTGTTCCTCATGTGTGGGATATTTCTCTTCTACCTAGACCCCAACTCTTCTACTCCCCATGAGGTCCAAGGGTTTGTAGTTCCTTTAGGGTTCCCCACTCGCTATAGTGCTGGGCACATTTGTCGTTGCTCAGTCACTAAGTCGTGTTTGACTCTTTGCAGCCTGTTGGCGCCTCTGTTCATGGGATTTCCCAGACAAGAATACTGGAGTGGGTTGCCACTCCCTATTTCAGGGGATCTTCTCAGATCGGGGATCAAACCCATGTCTCCTGCTTTAACAGGTGGATTTTTTTTACCCCTGAGGCATCAGGGAAGCCCTGTTGAGCACACACAGGTGCTTAATAAGTACTTAATAACTATATTCTACTGGGTCAGCATCACAGTTCTAGACTCACTTTGTGCCAAAGCCAGATCGAAGGCCTTGATTTTACTCATGAGAAGGCAAAGGGCATAGAAAAACAATCATCCAAGGTTTACACACAGTGAATGGCAGGTCCAGGTTTCAGTCTTAGGTCCTTTGAAATGAAATCCAACCCTTTCTGTCTATCGTTTATCATAGGATGGAGACAGAAAATATTATGCTAAAGACCTTTAGGCTAAAGTCAGTGAAAAGTGGAATAGTATTAGCTTATTGCTTGAGGGGTCTTACACTTTTCATGTCAACATTTTTTAAAAGGACATTTTAACTAATAGATCCTTAGCTTATTATACAAGTTACATAAACATTCTTATACAATCATGTAATTATAAAAGTATTTTTTCTATCAGTTCAATCATAATCAATTGCATTATTGAAATAAAAATATTTCCTTTTTAGCTGAAGATCTAAAAGTTGGATGCAAATTAATGCCTGTAAGTGAGATTAATCTCACTAAATGAGGTAAGGCCTTACTGTTCTAATATCAACCCAACATGGATTTTAAACTTCTCAGTATCATACATATTTATGTTCAAAGATTATCCTATCAAACAAGCATCAACAAGTATCAGTGGGTGCTTACTGGTTGCACTGCATGGTTCTAGTTGGCCATTAAATAACTGACTTTGAGAACTTAGGTACCTACTAATGGACCCACCATTTTTAAATGTCAACAGTGGGCCAGGGACCTTGAAATACAATTTACATGTTATTTCATTAAATCTTCATGATAGTCTTATGATTTACAAATGAGTATTCCAAGGAGGAGAAAGGTCATTAGCCTACTTAGAATCACACAGCTGATAAATGGCAAAGCTGAGATCTGATCCAGATTTGAGTGACTCTAAAATTTGCACTTTGAAACATCTAAAATATCTACCCATGAATATCTAAAACATCTACTCATGAACATTGACTCTAAAACATCTACTTCTGCATTATTGACTACATCAAAGCCTTTGACTGTGTGGGTCAAAAAACTGGAAAATTCTTAAGGAGATGGGAATACCAGACCACCTGACCTGCCTCCTGAGAAATCTGTATGCAGGTCAAGAAGCAACAGTTAGAACTGGACATGGAACAACAGGCTGGTTCCAAAAAGGGAAAGGAGTACGTCAAGGCTATATATTGTCACCCTGCTTATTTAACTTACATGCAGAGTACATCATGTGAAATGCTGGGCTGGATGAAGCACAAACTGGAATCAAGATTGCCAGGAGAAATATCAATAACTTCAGATATGCAGATGACACCATCCTTATGGCAGAAAGCAAAGAACTAAAGAGTCTTTTGATGAAAATGAAAGAGGAGAGTTAAAAAGTTGGCTTAAAACTCAATAGTCAGAAAATAAAGATCATGGCATCTGGTCCCATCAGCTCACTTCAGTTCAGTTCAGTCGCTCAGTAGTGTCCAACTCTTAGCGGCCCCATGAATTGCAGTATGCCAGGCCTCCCTGTTCATCACCAACTCCTGGAGTTTACTCAGACTCATGTCCATCGAGTTGGTGATGCCATCCAGCCATCTCATCCTCTGTCATCCCCTTCTCCTCCTGCCCCCAATCCCTCCCAGCATCAGAGTTTTTTCCAGTGACTCAACTCTTCACATGAGGTGGCCAAAGTATTGGAGCTTCAGCTTTAGCATCATTCCTTCCAATGAACACCCAGGACTGATCTCCTTTAGGATGGACTGGTTGGATCTCCTTGCAGTCCAAGGGACTCTCAAGAGTCTTCTCCAACACCACAGTTCAAAAGCATCAATTCTTTGGTGTTCAGCTTCCTTCACAGTCCAACTCTCACATCCATACATGACCACTGGAAAAACCATAGCCTGGACTAGACGGACCTTTGTTGGCAAAGTAATGTCTCTGCTTTTGAATATGCTATCTAGGCTGGTCATAACTTTCCTTCCAAGGAGTAAGCCTCTTTTAATTTCATGGCTGCAGTTACCATCTGCAGTGATTTTGGAGCCCCCCAAAATAAAGTCTTACACTGTTTCCACTGTTTCCCCATCTATTTCCCATGAAGTGATGGGACCAGATGCCACGATCTTCGTTTTCTGAATGTTGAACTTTAAGCCAACTATTTCATTCTCTTTTACTTTCATCAAGAGGCTTTTTAGCTCCTCTTCACTTTCTGCCATAAGGATGGTGTCATCTGCATATCTGAGGTTATTGATATTTCTCCCGGCAATCTTGATTCCAGCTTGTGCTTCTTCCAGCCCAGCATTTCGCATGATGTACTCTGCATAGAAGTTAAATAAGCAGGGTGACAATATACAGCCTTGACGTACTCCTTTTCCTATTTGGAACCAGTCTGTTGTTCCATGTCCAGTTCACTTCATGGCAAATAGATGGTGAAACCATAGAAAGAGTGAGAGACTTTATTTTGGGGGCTCCAAAATTACTGCAGATGGTGAATGCAGCCATGAAATTAAAAGATGCTTGCTCCTTGGAAGAAAAGCTATGACAAACCTAGATAGCATGTTAAAAAGCAGAGACATTCCTTTGCTAACAAAGGTCTGTCTAGTCAAAGCTGTGGTTTTTTGAGTAGTCATGTATGGGTATGAGCGTTGGACTATAATGAAAGCCAAGCACCAAAGAACTGATGGTTTTGAACTGTGGTGTTTGAGAAGACTGTTGAGAGTCCCTTGGACCGCAAGGAGATCCAACCAGTACAACCTAAAGGAAATCAGTCCTGAATATTCATTGGAAGGACTGATGCTGAAGCTGCAACTCCAATGCTTTGGCCCCCTGATGCAAAGAACTGACTCACTGGAAAAGATTCTGATGCCGGGAAAGACTGAAGGGAGGAGGAGAAGGGGACAACAGAGGATGATATGTTGGATGGCATCACAGACTTGATGGACATGAGTTTGAGCTAAGAGCTGGTGATGGACAGGAAGGTCTGATGTGCTGCAGTCCATGGGTTCGCAAAGAGTCAGACATGACTGAGCAACTGAACTGAACTGAAAACTCACACTGTCCCTGCTATACCAGAGCTTCTCAAACTTGTGGTGGTGGCTGTGATTTCGTCACTAAGTCATAGCTGACTCTTGCGACCCTATGGACTGTATTCTACCAGGCTCCTCTGGATTTTCCAGGCAAGAATACCGCAGTGTGTTGCCATTTCCTTCTCCAGGGGATCTTCCTGATGACCCAGGGATCTAACCCAGGTCTCCTGCACTGCAGGGATTCTTTACTGACAAAGCTCCCAGGAAAGCCCTTCTCAATCTTAGGGCTTATTATTAACAGTATCACCTAAGGAACTTTTCAATAATATGGACGCCTGGGTTCCACCACAGACCAATGGCATGAGAGTATCTGGGAGTACAATCTGGATTTCTAAAAATCACCAGGTGATTATAATACGAAACTAGGGTTCAGAACCATTGTGTGAAGTACACTGCAGTTCAGAGTCTTCAACTATAAAGAAGGAGTTTAGATGGACAGCTCTAAGGTCACGTCTACTTCTGCAGTCACCAGAGCTGTGGTGAGAGTCGTGTGGAACTAGGAATAAGCAGTGGCTTAGACGGTAAAGCGTCTGCCTACAATGCGGGAGACCTGGGTTCAATCCCTGGGTCAGGAAGATTCCCTGGAGAAGGAAATGGCAACACACTCCACTACTCTTGCCTGGAAAATCCCATGCATGGAGGAGCTTGGTGCAGGGTACTGTCCATGGGGTCGCAAAGAGTCAGGCATGACTGAGTGACTTCACTTTCACTTTCACTTTCCACCCTGCCAGACACTCTCCCAACTTTCTACTTTAGTGTAGGCTATGAGCAAAGCTGGGTAAACATCCAGGGAAAAGACATTAAAGCATACAATTATTTCATGTATTTTTGAAGTTTTATCTGTTTAATTATTTATATTATTCAGAACAAGGGCCTAAAGCTCTAAAAAGATTCCCCATGCCACCTTTCCCCTTATGTCTTCTTTTGAGGTATCAATCATAGCTCTTCAGTGAGATCCATATCGCTCCAAACTATTTCACTGTTACTTCTGTACATCATTACATCCAAAAGTCTTTTTAAAATGTTCATACATTTTGATCCAGAATTCCTCTTGTAGAAATCTATTCCAAGGAGATAAGCAGAAATAGCTTTATGAAGATGTTCATTTCACTATTATTTATTATAGCAGAAAATTGGAAACCACTCTTATGTCCAATAGTAGGGAAATGAATAAAACATAGTATAGCTTACTAAATGGTGAAATGGTGATCATAGGTGAACTTTACATACAGAGACTTTTAATTGATGTGGGGAAATACTAACATGATGCTTAATAAAAAATGTGGGATATTAATGCATATATATGGAATTTAGAAAGACAGTAATGACGATCCTATATGCAAGGCAACAAAAGACACACAAATGTAAAGAACAGACTTTTGGACTATGTGGGAGAAGGTGGTGAGGGTGCGATGATTTGAGAGAATAGCACTGAAGCATGTACATTACCACATGTAAAATAGATGACCAGTGTAAGTTCAATGCATGAAGTGGGGCACTCAAAGCCGGTGCTCTGGGACAGCTCAAAGCAGAGGGGTGGGGTGGGGAGGGAGGTGGGAGAGGAGTTCAGGATGGGGGGATACATGTGAACCCATGGCTGATTCATGTTGGTGTATGGCAGAAACCACCATAATATTGTAAAGTAATTATCCTCCAATTAAAATAAATAAATTTTTAAAAATGTAGGGTATACCAAATTCTGTAGCATGGGTCTGTGAGTTAAATTACATGGAGTTGAGTAACTTTAACTCTACATGTTACTGAACCAAACTTGGGTCTGCTTGCCCGTGAGAGGTAAAGCCATTCTGCTGGCACCGGGTTGTGGTGAAGGACAGAGCAGGGTTTACTGCAGGGTGCCAAGCAAGGTGTTCAGGACAGCAAGCGCTCAAAAAGCCCAAGTTCCTAGATGGGCTTCAGGGAAGCATTTTTAAAGACAAAGGGAGGGAGGGGCAGCCCAGGGTAGGATCAGCTTGTGCACAGTTCTCTGATTGGCTGATGGGGAAGTAAAAGGGCAGACTCACAGGAATTAATATTATCAGCCCTTAGGTGCCAGTAGGTCTGGGGGCTACATGCTCATGGTCGTTATGTAGATAATTTCTTCCATTTAACTGTGGTTTTAGTATCTGTGAAACAAGGTAGGAAAGGTCAATCAGATACTATTACCTAGGTACTTCAGAGAGGTGCTACAGCAGACGGTATGGGGGTGGGGATCTGTCCTGAAAAGGCCCCATAGGGTCCTGCTCACTTCTATGTACTTATTATTATACATAGGAAAAAGAAAAATACTCAAAGAGAAGCCCCCGTGGCTCAGATGATAAAGAATCTGCCTGCAATGCAGGAGACCCGGATTCAATCCCTGGTTAGGGAAGATCCCCCGGAGAAGGAAATGTCAACCTACTCCAGTATTCTTGCCTGCGAAATTCCATGGAGAATGGAGCCTGGTGGGCTACAGTCCATGGGTTGCAAAAGAGTCCGACACGGCTTCGTGACTAAACAACAACTGCTCAGGCAAAGATTGAAGTACCTGAAATTGTTTTCACCATTCAACCCAATTCTAAATGTTTGGAGAAAAGAATAAAATAGTGGATCTGAAGCAGCAAAAAGTGTTATATTTGGCACTTGGCCTGTAGGCTGGTATAGACATAAGATGTATAAACAGAGTAGAAACAGGAAATCACAGGTCAGATAATTCTTTAGGTGTAGGAAGAAAAGATACGTTTAAAATTTGAGTCAATATGAAGGAAGAGAAAACAGAAAACCCATTGGCCAAAATCAGCTGTAATCCAGGAAGGCTGTCAAGAAGGAAGTGGGATTCACAGGTGAGTTAATTTAGAACAATCAAGGCGCCATTTTCTAAGTATTCTCATAGCCCCTGACGCGGGTAGGACGCGTAGTGCTGAGCTTGGCCCCATTTCACAGAGGAGGAGACTCGCTGGGTGTCACCGCGGCAGCAGGAGGGCGCGGCCGAAGCCCCAAGCCCGGTCCTCCGCCGCCACCAACACCACGCACCCAGCCGGCCAGGGGGAACGCGGAGGTCCCGCGGCTTTGTACGAGGTATCCCCCTACCGGCTGGGACTTTCGATTTGATCAGCTCGACAGAAGCAAGGTAGGCCCCGAGGGCAGGAACCCGCCACAGGTTGGGGCGTGTGGGTGGCGAGCTGGGGCCCGAGGGTCACTCACCGCGGGGTGCGTTCATGCCTCCGCCCCGCCAGCCCCGGCGGGCCTTGACCTTGGCTAGCTCGTCGTGGGCCCCTCTTGCCTGTGCTTGAAAAGTTTAGGTGTCTGGTTTTCCCTGTCTGACAAACTGAACCTTGTACTATTTTGCAAATCACCCGTGTTTGCTCAGCAATCGACCAGCAGCGGCAAGACTGCAGGTGGTGGCTGAGCATGCGACCAGTCAGGCCAAGTTCCAAGAGGTCCCTGGGGGGCCCCAGGGATGCTGTGACTTGGGCTGAACCCCAGGATCCTGCCCTAGACTCTGAAGGTTCCCACAGCTCCCTTAGGCTGTTTTGTAAGATGAAAGACGTCCTGGGCCACAGTTCAGCCACCATCTAGTGTATTTTAACAAGAGGAAGGCCCTCTTTACGTGTAAGAAGCTAATAATACATTTAATGCTATGATGTATTAATGATAGTAATACTTTTAGGAAGACTATGGTGATTCTTGTTTTTCTGTTTCTTCCTATTCTTTTGAATTCAAAACAGGTCCCCTTTCTGCTGCTTTTGTTCAAACCAAAGCAAGCTTTTGTTCAAAATAGGACTTACTCCACACTTACAGGTTTTGATTTTCTAGATTTGAAAATCTATTTGGAATTTACGCAAATGCCTTTCACCTCAACACCTCTTGTCCAGATAGAAGCATGAATCTGTACTTCTCTTTCCTTCCACACACTGCATTTTGGATATCTTGCCAACATGTCAGATTGTTCATCATTAAACATATTAAACATACTCTTATTAAAGAGCTATTGTAATGCTGCTCTCAAATAATGTTTATCTTTGCATTTAAAAAGGGAGCTAGATGTTGCCAAAACAGCTAGTAACAGTAATATGTAAGGTGCTTGGCAATTCTCTTTCTTCCTCTGGAATCAAAAATTCTCTTCCTGGATTAGATTACCTCTAGCCCTCAACAGGCTGAGCGCCGAAGAATTGATGCTTTTGAACTGTGGTGCTGGAGAAGACTCTTGAGAGTCCCTTGGACTGCAAGGAGATCCAACCAGTCCATTCTGAAGGAGATCAGCCCTGGGATTTCTTTGGAAGGAATGATGCTAAAGCTGAAACTCCAGTACTTTGGCCACCTCATGAGAAGAGTTGACTCATTGGAAAAGACTCTGATGCTGGGAGGGATTGGGGGCAGGAGGAGAAGGGAACAACAAAGGATGAGATGGCTGGATGGCATCACTGACTCGGTGGACGTGAGTCTGAGTGAACTCCGGGAGTTGGTGATGGACAGGGAGGCCTGGCGTGCTGCGATTCATGGGGTCGCAAAGAGTCGGACACAACTGAGCGACTGAACTGAGCCCTCAACAGAAATGTTCTCTGTTTAATATCAGACCCCTAAGATTTTATCCAGTGCCATTTTAAGAAATGGTCAGGTGAAGAACAACTTTAAATTCTGAAGCTGCCGTTGTTGTTCAGTCACTGCTGTGTTCGACTCTGGGACCCCATAGACTGCCATAGACATTCATTATGTTGCTTAATATATAAAACCCTTACAAATAATTTCCACCTGAAGTTTAGTCCTGAAGAAAGGTTGGTTGTGCTTTCTTTTATCAATTAATGAAAGCCACAGAATGCAACCTACTATTCTTTTTGCCTTCACTGCCAGGAGTCTCAGAGCGTTATTCTCTGCTGAATTATTGTTTCGAGTGAGTCACTCACAAACTTCCCTAATTTTTTATTAGTAACGGCTGACACGCAGCACACCTTGCAGCTGTGGGCCCCCCCACCCCCCGACACGGGGACCCTGGGTGCGTGCAGCTGTCTGGGCTGTGCTGGGACACCACAGCCCGTGAGTCATTCCTTATTTCCCCTCAAGTGTTAGCACAGATTTCCTTCATTCAAGGGTCTCGAGTGCTCAACTCATTGTTCAAGAAAGCCTGACATCTGTGCTTCCTTCCATACCGCAGGAAAACTTTCTCATTTCCCTAGAATGTATTTGTTCAGTCCAGAGGTTTCTGCCAGTTGTGAGGAGAGGAGTATTAGCAAAGGCACTCAGGAAGCCACAGGGAGAAACTTGTTCAGGGTTCTGAGGACCTTTAGAGGAAGGGCTGCTGGAGAAGGGGAAGAGAGTAATGTCTCCTGAAGCTCAGCTGTGTGCCAGGTGCAGTGTATGCTGAGTACTGGGCAGTTTTTTTTTTTTTTAAACCTTCTCTGCAGGCCTCTGTGGAGACGGCGATGGCACCCCACTCCAGTACTCTTGCCTGGAAAATCCCATGGATGCAGGAGCCTGGTGGGCTGCAGTCCATGACGTCTCGAAGAGCCGGACACGACTGAGCGACTTCACTTTCACTTTTCACTTTCATGCATTGGAGAAGGAAATGGCAACCCACTCCAGTGTTCTTGCCTGGAGAATCCCAGGGACGGGGGAGGCTGGTGGGCTGCCGTCTATGGGGTGCACAGAGTCAGACACGACTGAAGCGACTTCGCAGCAGCAGGCTTCTGAGGGAGGCACGTTTATACCCATCTTCCGCATGAGAAAGCAGACTCAGAGGGGCTAAAGGACTTCCTCAAGTTACATTGGTATTAAGGGCTGAGTTGTGGAGTCTAGCCCAGTTTGACAGATGCTGGGGCTCATTCCACATTCACTGTAAATTCTGCTCACAGAGAGCAAGGCTGTGAATAAAGCATCATGGACTGAGGACACAGGCCCCAGGCAGGGACTCTGAGACCAGGGTGGCTGGGTTCAAAGCCCGGGAGTGTCACCAGGGGCATGACCCTGGACAGATGACTTGACCTCACCCCCGCCTGTCTCGTACATCTACAAAGTGGGGAGAGTTGTTGTGAGAAGCACGTTAACCCTGGCACAGTGTCAGTCTTCCACAGGTGTTAATTATCACTCTCCGGTTATATATACCCCAGTGTTGTTTTACTGCTGCTTTTTTGCTCAAATGATGGTAGTGGTTTTTTTTTTTTTTTTTGCTACACTGGGTCTGTTTTGCTTTTTGGGAGCTTCCTCTAGTTGTGGTGAGCAGGGGCTACTCTTCGTTGTGATGCACAGGCTTCTCATTGCGGTCGCTTCTCTCTCTTCTTGAGGGTCACAGGCACATGGGTTTCAGTAGCTGTGGCCTGTGCGCTCTATAGCGCTGGCTTAATAGTTGTGGCACATGGACTCAGTTGCTCTGCAACATGTGGGATCTTCCCCAACCAGGGATCAAACCCGTGTCCCCTGCACTGGCAGGTGGATTCCTATCCAACTGTGCCACTAGAGAAGTTCATGATGGTGTGTTCTGTCTGTCTCTATTATGAAATCATTCACTTGGAATGGTAGCTCTTGATAGTGGGGTCATCTTTGGAACAGGCAGGTTTTAAAATATTGATGCCTGTCTCCCACCCCTAGAAATTCTGATTCAGTTGATCTAGGGAGTAACCTGAGTAGGGGGAAGAAGGTTCTTAGTGGTTCTCAAACTATGGTTCCTGGACCCACAGCTCAGTATAACCTTGGAGCTTGCTTGTTGAAAACACAGATTCCCAGGCCCCCACACCAGACCTACTGAACCAGACTCTTGGAGACTAGAGCTCAGCAAAACAGGTCCTCTGGGTGATCTGGCATCCGTGAAGGTCTGAGAGCCACTGCTCCAAGGGAAGGCAGTGCTTGAGACCACCTCACCGACCTAAGTACAAGGCCCGGAGACGTAGGCTGACCTAGAGGGGCTATGTGCTGTTTACACTGAAAGAACCCCTGGTACACGAGAATCCTTATAACCCTCCTAAGCTGTGACTCCATTGGCCCATCCTCTCCCAGCCCCCCACCAGAAGTCTGGTTAAATGTCAAAGGACATCAAGCTAAAATAGCCCCATTTGTACATTTCATGTTGTGGGTCATGAAACCAGGAACCAAAAATACTAAATTCCTCTAAACCCACATAACCCAGAGTCCTTTGGCTATAGCCCCTCACCTCCTATCAGAGTAGCCCTGCCCTAAGCCTGCGGACACTAAGACTGCCTCCCCTCCCTGGGCACTGAGGCACGCTCCCATCCTCCTGCTCCCTCTCCCATAATCAGTGCAGTCTGGTGTTAACACACTTCCGAAGGTTTTAGGTGGATCTTGCAGGATAGAGCTACTCTGTCCCTTCCAGTGACTCTGTATGACTCTGTTCTGATGCCTGACATGATGCTCTGACACTCTCAGAGGCATGGATGTCTATTTCCCTCTTTTCTTTATAGAGCAACTCCCAGAGCACTCATCCCTTGGCACCCATGTCTTGTTCCTGCTCCTCAGTCATCTCTTTTGAAAATGAGAAATGTTTGCATTAAACATTTGCCTTCAGTGTTTATCCAGATCCTGTGGAACTTGTGATCAGAAGATGTCTCTCCAATGTCATACAATATCTTTCATCATCTGATTGAAAGAGAAAGGCCATTGTCACTTCTAGAGAAACAAATGCCATCTGTGCGTCTTTGGTGTAATTTCTCATGGGGACAACACTCATGTTTCCTCGTGCTTCATGGAGCCATCCACTGGCAAAGTTGTAGTAAAACTATACTTTTTTTTTAAACAACTCATTCATTCTAGATAAGTCTGCCTCAGTTTCAGAGGTGAATGAGCAACAGAATCATTAAAGGAAGGGCAAAACAACAAGGCAAGGGAGCAGAAGAGAGAAGGCATGAATGAATTAGCAGGGAGGGAGGGGGAAGAAGTCAGGGAGATAGATGGGTCCGGAGGTTTCTGAGATCTAGATCCAGGAGAAGTTAGAACAGGCAGGTATGAAACGCAGCCTTAGCAATCGAGGTGAAAAGGAAAACGTGACGACTTCTGTAACAGGATGTGAAGGGGGCTTTTCCTCTTGCTGCAGAATCTCAGCTGGTCCCTTAAAGCTAAGGACATGGGGTACTATCAGCCACTCCAGAGGCTGTGGAGGGCAAGAGGCCATCCACACAGAACATGCTATGCAGCGACCCAGAAAAGGGAGCCCAGTGACCCTGAGCCCATCACCTCAGGGTGTGGGGAGGGGAGGTGGGGTTGATAAGGAAGACAGAGAGGTGAGTTGTTAGTATGCTGAGAACATGACTATCGACCTCAAGCCAAGTGGAGAGAGTTGCCAGAGAACCACTGCAAGCAGGTGGGGCACCTCCCAGGAGGGGAGCCGGACATCCTGTCTCCTGGCTGATCCAAGCAGAGCGGTGGAAGCTGTTCGGCCCCACACCATGATGGGACTGGGACAGAATAGGGGAGAGGCCTCTCAGTGGAGCCTGACCTGCGTCCCCAGGTGTGGAGGGCCGGAGCCTGTCACAGTGTCTGTGATATACACTGAAATGCTTCAGCCCAGATGGGGTGACACTCTGTGTGTGAAGATGTACCCTAGTCCACATCCCGAGGCAGCTACCACAGGATATACAGTTATCCCTATCTTTGAACAGTATCAGAGGCTCTGCTCATCAGCATTCTTGTTGTTCGGTCGCTAAGTAATGTCCAACTCTGCGACACCACGAACCACAGCACGCCAGGCTTCCCTGACCTTCACCGTCTCCCAGAGTTCACTCAAACTCATGTCCATCGAGTTGGTGATGCTATCCAACCATCTCATCCTGTCGTCCCCTTCTCTTCCTGCCTTCAGTCTTTCCCAGCATCAGGGTCTTTTCTAATGAGTCGGCCGAATAAGAAGTACGCAAAATGGACTTAATTTTGTGAAGTTAATAGGATTCAAGTTACGTGGGTTGGCCAAATATTTGCAACTCTCCTCACATGAACTGAATGTAGAGCTAGGGGCCTATAGCTTCTAGCCTAATATGCACCAGAGATTTTTTTTTTAAATCATTTGTTAATTTTAGGCTGCGCTGGGTCTTCGTTACTGCACTCGGGCTTTCTCTGATCGAGAGGAGCAGGGGATGCTCGTCCTTAAAGGGCACGGGCTTCCCATCGCACTGGCTTCTTTGGTCGTGAGCACAGGCTCTAGGCTCGGGGGCTCAGTAGTTGCAGCATGCAGGCTCTGTGGCATGCAGGCTTCTGTATTTGTGCGTGTGGGCTTAGTTGCTCTGAGGCATGTGGCATCTTCCCAGACCAGGAATTGACCTCACGTCCCCTGCATTGGCAGGGGGATTCTTAACCACTGGACCACCAGGGAAGTCTCACACCTGAGGCTTGATCCCTGCATGGTCCTGTGGCTGGCAGTTGGCTCACAGCAATCTGGTTGTCTGATGGCCAAACCCATAGTTTATTTGAATCTTACCTCTGCAACACCATGATGTTTCCCTTAAGTTAGTCTTTTGTGCAGAGACAGAGATTTCATGATAACCTAATAGCAGATTGTGAAGGAATAATCAGCTCTCACCTACCTGTACACATCACCTGGGCTTCCCTGGTGGCTCAGATGGTAAAGAATCTGCCTGCAACGTGGGAGACCTGGGTTCGATTCCTGGGTCCGGAAGATGCTCTGGAGAAGGAAATAGCTACCCACTCCAGTATTCTTGCCTGGAGAATCCCATGGACGGAGGAGCCTGGCGGGCTACAGTCTATGGGGCTGCAGAGAGTAGGACCCTGCTGAGCGACGAAGCACAGTACACCTGTCCATAGCAGCAGCTGCTATTACCTTTTATTATTTTTTATATCCAACTGAGTCCAACTTGTTCACATATGTACAACTCATATTATTGAAGAAAGCTATTTTTACCTTGATAAAATACCTTGGTATTTTTACCATCATCTTCCTAAGTAGCTTATGTTTATATCTCATTAAGTGGAAATTAAGGGGTGGCAAATTAGTTTTCCAACATATTCTTTAAAACCACCAGCTGAATTGAGCGGAACAGAGGAGGAAGGACACATGTGTCAGTAACCCACTGCGGCTGTAATGAATTACTGCAAACTTGTTATAGCAGCATAGGTTTATTATCTTGGTGTTCTGGAGGTCAGAAGTCTGAAATGGGTTTCACTGGGCTAAAATCAAGCAGCAGGCAGATTGATTCTTTCTGGATGCTCCAGGGAGGAATCTGTTTCCTTCCTTTCCCAGCTCCTAGAACCTGAGCTCCTTGGACCTCAGCCCTTTCCCCCTGACTCGCTGCCTCTCCTTCCTCCCTCTTTCAGTTACAAGGATTCCTGTGTCAGTAGGTTTCAGTTCAGTTCAGTTGCTCAATTGTGTCCAACTCTTTGCGACTCCATGAATCACAACACAACAGGCCTCCCTGTCTATCACCATCTCCCGGAGTTCACTCAGACTCACGTCCATTGAGTCCGTGATGCCATCCAGCCATCTCATCCTCTGTCGTCCCCTTCTCCTCCTGCCCACAATCCCTCCCAGCATCAGAGTCTTTTCCAGTGACTCAACTCTTCACATGAGGTGGCCAAAGTCCTGGAGTTTCAGCTTTAGCATCGTTCCTTCCAAAGAAATCCCAGGGCTGATCTCCTTCAGAATGGACTGGTTGGATCTCCTTGCAGTCCAAGGGACTCTCAAGAATCTTCTCCAATACCACAGTTCAAAAGCATCAATTCTTCGGCACTCAGCCTTCTTCACAGTCCAACTCTCACATACATACATGACCACAGGAAAAACCATAGCCTTGACTAGACGGACCTTAGTCGGCAAAGTAATGTCTCTGCTTTTGAATATACTATCTAGGTTGGTCATAACTTTTCTTCCAAGGAGTAAGTGTCTTTG